>APFE030741813.1:0-13085 GCA_000404065.3 Pinus taeda
GTTTATGTGAACATATTTTTGTACATTATTTTAAGTTTTTTTTTTTTGTATTTGGAGATTTTGTTTTTCCATATGTTACATATTTAAGAATGAATTGTCACTTTTAAAGAGGGCACACAAGGTTGCTAGCTGTCACAAACCATCGTGAGAGTAAAAATTAAATGTCCTTTTCCTACTACATGGTTCTGTCAACTAGGTGTTTCAAAAAATACAAGTGAAAGCCATCAAACTCCTTGCTGAAATCAAACTCTCGGTGAAATTTTCGTAAATATAAGGATGCACAAATTCCTTAACTTGCCAGAACTCTATTAAAATGACATTTTTCACTACTAACTTCATATGAGATGTCATGAACTTTCTTTTGAATAAAACCTTGAATGTGTTTTTAAAATGATTCATACGTAGAGAATCTACCATAAATTTAAAAATGAACGCATATTTAAAACATGGTAAATGCTTAGAATTTTCATTATATACTGAATATCAGTACATTATGATATGAAATAAGGCAACTTTTTTCATCCCTGTGGTGGAAAATAAGCTCGAGGGAAGCAACTAAGAGCCATGGACTGTTCTATGATTGAGAATGTTGTTGTAATCAATGCTTGACTGGCTACAATGGCTACTAAAGTGGCAACAATGAACATTGACCAATACACAAGCTGTAGTATTGCTTTGTAAAATGTAGAGCCTATGTCCCCTGGGTTTTTTATCAAATAAGTCGCTTGTCTCATATATGTGATAAGCAGAGATGGGTAAACCAACACACAAAAAGCAAGCTGCAACAAACAACCCAAATTTCTCATTATGGTACTAAAACTTGAGGATGAAGCACACATGTATGATGAAATAGTAATAATTCTGTCCTTGATATATAGCTTGGACCTAGATTGATTTCCCGTTGAAATGGCCCAAGTCTGCAAACATGGCCTCGACACCTGGATCCAGTCAGAACAAAACACTGATGTTAGTGTTTCTATTTGTATAGCTTTAACATAAATAATTGGGATGAAGTTATGAATTTTGTTTGAGAAAATCATTGGTATGGATTTATCATTTGAGTTAGAAAACAGTTCCAAGTATACTATATGATAAAATGAGACACATATCATCATGTGAATAATCAATACCTGTTATACATAAGACTGCACCTCCAAGCACCACCCATCCTTATTAGTGATATTCATGAAAGTAATAGTATATATAATATGGGTTGAATGCCTTGAATGCTCCAAGATAATATTTCACAATATTATATTGTCCTATCATGATGTTGGTCACGAACCAGGCAATCATTATGGGTGAGAACATGAAGCTAACTTTACTTGCACCGAGTACTTACACTCTAGATGAAACACCAATGTATTCAAAATGCTTCTCTGAGTACTCCAGGTGAAATTCATAGCACTCAGTGCCATTCATCTTATCAAAATTTCACCTGTTTAAAACAACTCGGACACCATCATCATACTCAGAGAAGCATTTTGAATACATTGGTGTTTCATCTAGAGTGTAGGTACTGGGTGAATAAGCAAAGAGAGTTTGGTTATGCTCTCAAAGATTATCCCAAAGAAGAACAGGGAAGTAGCCATGATATAGGTGTTCTGAATTCTACATATTGCAGGTTTGTTCAGGTGGATCTTAATATTTATGTTCGTCGCTTGCTGGAGTGCGGAAATAGTAAAGCCCTAGCAGAGGGCAAGAGGGTTCATGGCCATATAGTTAAAATCGGATTTGAGCCAAGCATCTATTTGTGGAATTGTATGATTGACATGTATGTGAAGTGTGGGAGAATTAAGGATGCATGCCAAGTGTTTGACACAATGCCTGAACGAGATGTTTGTTCATGGACTACGGTTCTTACAGATTATGTAAAATGTGGGTATGTGGAAAATGCACGGTGTCTGTTTGACAAAATGCATGAACGTAGCATAGTTTCCTGGAATGCAATGATTGTGGCATATGCCTGATGTGGTGATCAGGTTGAAGCCATGGATTTATATGGCCAAATGCAATGGATGGGCACGAAACCTGATGAGTTCACCTTAGCCAGCGTTGTAACTCCATGTGCAAGCGTGGTGGATTTAGGATATGGGAGGAAAATTCATGGACAAGTTGTTAAGCTTGGATTTGAGTCAAATGTATTTGTTGGGACTGCTCTTGTTGATATGTATGCCAAATGTGGGAGAGTAGATGGTGCACGCCAAATGTTTGATTTAATGCTGATTCGAAATATTATTTCTTGAACTACCATTGTTGCAGGATATGCCCAAAATGGGCAAGCGGACGAGGCCACAAGGTTTTTTAATCAAATTCACCAGACCGGTATGAAGCCAAATGAGTTAACATTTGTCAGTGTCGTTAATGCGTGTGCTATTCTCATTGATTTGAGGTTTGGCAGACAGGTCCATGCGTACATTATCAGAAGTGGATTCCAGTCCCAAGTTTCTGTGTGCAATGCTATTGTTACAATGTATGCCAAATGTGGAGGCATAAAAGATGCACAGAAAGTTTTCGAGAAGATGATTGAGCATGATGTTGTCTCATGGAATGCAATGATTGTTGGTCATGCTTAGCATGGGGATGGGGTGGAAACCTTGAGACTTTTTGAGCAAATGGTCGATTCCAACCACTACTACTATAACCTCCCACTACTATAACCTCTTGGCTAGGCGCTTAGATATGACCATTCTGCATATATATGTGAATTGGGGTGATGTGAACCAAAATCCTCTTCACATATAATACTTCATTTACTTACACAACCATCATTAGTTGAGTTGTCCCGGGGCTACAAATCTACTCCATCATTAACAACATAAGATTAAATTATATATATAATATGAATGAATGAAAACATTTAAAAGAATATATTTACTAATTAAAATATTTGATTCCTCTCATGCAATCACCCCTTTAAAAATTTGCATGCCCTTCTCTCCTATCACCTCGGTCTACTCCAAGAAGGATAGGCCAAGTCCTACTTTTGGGTGCCATAGGCCAAGTCCTACTTTTGGGTGCCATATACATGTAATTTACAATTTTCATCTGCAAAGTAATATTTCTTTTTGTTATTTATATTCAATAATTTACAAATTTCCGTTTCCAAAGCAATCTTTTTTTGTTATTATTATTTAGGACTTATGTGGCTATTCTCTCATTTTAACACACAGTTTCTCTCCTCACTAGATCTCACTTTTTTAGTTGCATATCACCGTACTAGAACTTTTTATTTCCTCTCATACAATATTCATGTATGTAGGTAAAATATCAATCAAGCTTCTCTATGTTAGTTTTAGCTTCAACATATAATGCTTTGACATTTGCAACCATCTTACATTTGGGTGCCATATACATGTAATTTAAAATTTTCATCTCCAAAGTAATATTTCTTTTAGTTATTTCTATTCAATAATTTACAAATTTAATTTCCAAAGTAATCTTTTTTTGTTATTATTATTATTCAGTACTTATATTTGCCTATTCTAACACACAGTTGATCCCCTCACTAGATGTCACTTTTGTAGTTGCATATCACCCTACTAGGCCTCTATTTCCTCTCATACAATATTCATGTATGTAGGTAAAATCCCAATCAGGCTTCTCTATGTTAGTTTTAGCCTCAACATATAATGCTTTGACATTTGCAACCATCTTACATTTGGGTGCCATATACATGTAATTTAAAATTTTCATCTCCAGAGTAATATTTCTTTTTGTTATTTCTATTCAGTAATTTACAAATTCCATTTCCAAAGTAATCTTTTTTTGTTATTATTATTATTCAGTACTTATATTCTCTCATTTTAACACACAATTGATCCCCTCACTAGATCTCACTTTTGTAGTTGCATATCACCCTACTAGACCTCTATTTCCTCTCATACAATATTCATGTATGTAGGTAAAATCCCAATCAAGCTTCTCTATGTTAGTTTTAGCCTCAACATATAATGCTTTGCCATTTGCAACCATCAGCTCCTTCTACAAGCCACAATCCCTTCTTGTCAACAAAAAATGAGATAGAAATAAATATGTTTTATAACATATGATAACACATAAACAATTAAAAATACATGAACACCATATTTTTACCCTCGAATCTCTTAGGAGAAAATTGAATAATATATCTACTATTTCTCATGGCTTAAAACAGGTCAAATCAACCAAAGTGAGCCCTCCACTCAATTCACGAATATTACAATAGAGAATCATCAAGCTTTTAACAACTTCATCACATATAATCCATGGGCTCTAAGACCATGGGCCACAAAAGTGATGTGCCCACATTTATGATTTCCTTTTTTAATTTATTATTACTTAGTATACAATCAAATGATGTAATCATGAGTCAAAAACATACTAAATCACTCCATAATGGCTTAGCTCATCATTCTTAATACTAATAAAAATCTTCGTTATATCCCTTATAACCTTGTAAAAATCTTCTTTTAGTAAGATGTCAACGAAAACTTCATATGGATGATCCAATTAAATACTTTCTTTTCAATATTTATCCAGTTTCTAAAATTTCTTATAACATACTATAGCCTTATGGCGTTTCCATTGCAACATATGGTACAATTGCAAGTTACTCTTTTTTGAAACCTATCAAAATTTCTCACATTAATTCGTATTAACCTATGTTTCCTATTCTTTTAAACGTATCAAAATTTCTCTCGTTCAAAATTGTTATTTAATGAGTTGTGCACTATTTGTAGTCACAAACGGCTTTATGAGTCTCTAGTGGTGCTGAACAAAGTTTGTGAGCCTCTAATGGGTCCTGCACTCTTTGCTCTCGCAAACAGCCTAATTGAAAATTGCTATTTAATGGATTATGGACTCTCTGCGCTAACAAACAGTTTTACTAGTCTCCAGTAGGTCCTGCACTCTGCTCTCACAAAAAACTTTGAGTCCCTAGTAGATCCTTTCGATACAAAGACAAAACATGATTTCCAACTATGAAAATCTGAATAATGAGGAACTGGTTATCAGAAATTATGTAGCTTGCCTAACATCCCATGGCATAAATATCCAACTGTGGATCCTCTTTCCAACAACTTAATTAGTCTTCTCACTTTTGGATTTGGTTTCAGCCTTGTATGGTATCTTGATTGCAGATTCCCCGAATATTTAGGGGAGCAGTTAAATATTTGACAACATTTTTTTATTTAGATTGCAGATTCCCCAAATATTTGAAGGCGCAGTTAAATTTTTGACTAAGTGTTTTATTTGGATTGCCGATTCTCCAAATATTTAATAATCTGATGGACATGAAAACCGTGAAATTTTTAACCACGCCCATATCCTCGTCCATCCAATTGCCAAATATTCAGAAAATCGGCAATCAGATAAGCTCCAGGATATGGTCGTGGATGCTATTTTCCAGGCATTACATGGATACAACCAGAAGTCTTTACACCGGCTGGCGGGCTGAAATGAATGGCAGATAGAGAAGATAACGTTTGATCATCTTGAAGGGGCAATGCAGAAAATATTCTGTTGACTTAGCCTGAGCATATTCACACTGATAGAGATACGTACGATTTGACATAATCTTTAAATGTTCAAATGAATCATGAAAATAACTGAATCATTTTAAATAAGAATTATCGTTGTCTTTAATGAACTTTCCATATATATCAAAGCATTTCGAGGCCTGTTAGAAGTGCACTCGAGAAATATATATGTATAGACACATTGTTTTCTTTTTAATTGAAGTGAGGTTGGGTGTATTTCCATAACAATGTCTTCCCTGACGAAGTCCATGCAATTTGATGGTTAATTTATTCACCACCCATGTAATTATATTTCTGATTATCACCTCACTTCAGCTGAATTGCAAGGCAGCACCTGCAAATGCCAGAGTGGAGTCCTTTCCAGGATATCATGGCAATATTAGTTATGAGATATATGCTGGGTAAGTGCCATATCTATCCAAGGTAAAGTATATTTATTCATGTCCATGTTCAAATGTAACAATAATTGAAAGTAACAAATTCACAGTGCCAGATTTTTCACTGGAAAGAATATTTATTCATTAACACAGTCATGTTCAAAAATAGCATCCATGAATTTGCTCCTGTTTGTAAATAAACAATTAGCTGCGTATTTATGCAAAGATTAAGAACATAACCAAAGAGTTCATAGCTTGTAGAATGCATGCTTATATGACAAAGAAAGACAGAAAAACATAGAAGATATACAAATCTCTAATTGTTATGCACAGACTGTGAGTATGCTTGAACAGGGTTTAATTTCTATGAATACTTAATAAATTTGGTGACAATTGAAGCTAAAAAATATTGAAGTCAAAATTGTTGCATGGAGAGTTCAAAATATGTAAAAGAGTAGGAGCGAAAATTGTTATATGGAGTGCTTAAAGATGTGATTCTACCACTCTTATATTCTATTGGATGACCAATTAACTGCATGAAAGTATTTGTGTTTTCTTCATATTCATGCAGGTATGTGACAATTAGTGAGGCCAATGGAAGAGAACTTTTCTACTATTTTGTGAAGTGAGAAAGTAATCCAGCAAATGATCCACTTCTTCTTTGGCTTGAGGGAGGTCCTGGTAGCACCGGTTTCACTGGATTTGTCTATGAGATTGGTTAGCTATGGGAATTCTTGCTCTTATTCTCTGTTTCAATGCTCAAAGTTTCCATTTACTGAATGAATTTTGATCTTGTACATATTAAGTTTTCAAATTGTGTAATCTGGCCATGGGAACGACTTGTTCAAATGGCTAACTGTAAGCTCACTTTTACCCATGTTGTTGGAATTGGCACCCAAAACCGAGTCAACTGCTGTTATAATTAGGCTTATGCAATACTAAGATATCATTGTAAACCAAAGAATAACGGAAATCGATCAATTATGGATTTCATACTCTTGAAACATTACCTATTCAATGTTCAGCATTGATCGTGAAAAGATAATGCACTTGCCAGACTTGCAAGGTTAGGCAGGGTGGGAGGCTATTTTGATGCAATCCTTGTGTAGAAAAAAACAGAACATAATAGTGATTTTTAGAAATTTGTAAAATAAAATGATAGAGATATTCTAGTATTTATCCCAAAGTTTTTCTCCTATTGCAGGTGCAATGAGTTTTGATCTCAGTAACAATTCTGGGAGTTTGCGCACGCTCATCCCCAATCCACACTCTTGGACTAAGGTTGGAATTCAAGGCTCCTGCCTCTGCCACTATGGTTATAACGAAATGTTTTCAATTAGGGCACCAAATTTTTTCCCCTCTTTCAAACATTCGTCAAGAGAGCATACTAGATTATGTCACTGATAAAGCATCTCTGTTATCAACTTTGAGCATACTAGATTATGTCACTGATAAAGCATCTCTGTTATCAACTTTTATGTTCTCTTGCTTTCATCACTTTGGAATTTGCCATTATTATATTGTTTCTCATCCAACTTGGACTTAACTTGGATGTCACTGAATGTATAAATTTTTATTGTAATGGATTAACCTTGAATGGTTTTGCACATGTAGGTCTCCAACATTCTTTTTGTTGATTCTCCAGTCGGGACTGGTTTTTCTTACTCCAATACAGCTACAGATTACAAGACTGGAGATTTTAAGGCTACTTCAGATATACATACTTTCCTCATAAAGGTTTTCAGTTCTATCACGCTACAAAAAAATATTTTACAAGTGTATAGATTTTTGTGAATCTCAGTACAGTTTATAATCTTGGATGCAGTGATTTGAAGCATTCCCTGAGTTTCTATCTAATCTATTTTATGTCGGAGGGGAATGCTATTGTGGTATTAATATTCCAATGGTGGTACAGGAAATAGTAAATGGTAAAGCACACACGACCCATGTTTTGTTATTTAGTTGACTTCTTGGATTCTCTGTTTTTGGAATAGGCTGGAATTTCTTTGTGGCACCAGGAGTCCTATAAGTTGATTTGAGGTTGCATTTCAGGAAATCATATGTTCTAGAAATTGTATTTTTCTTAATACAATTTGTTTTATGATTGATACTTTGATGCTTGACCGTTGCAACCTCTCTTTCTTGGCTATGACAGGAAATGAAGCAGGTATTAAACCAACCTTGAACATTAAGGTCAGAACTCTTTGCTGATAATTGAAATTCATAGCTTTCTTCATTCAGGCCTCTCCAAAATATGTTGGTGACTATGAACAGCGTTATGTTTGTTAGGAATTTTACTAGATGGTCTCATGGTCTGACTTCTTGCATGGCTAGTCAAAAACTCCTAACCAAGAGGGATGAAAAATTAGAAATAATTGATCAGGTTGTTGGATCAAGGAGCATAATCTCTAGTCTGGCGGTTCGTCTACAACATGCTTACCAGGATAGGCAATGCCCTGCTGTGGTAAAGTGCAATAGGTCCTGTTGACCATAGGGATTAAATCAGCCGAAGTATCTTTCTCACTTCCTTGCAAGCTGTATATTTGATCGGCAGAATGGGTAGTGTAGGGCATGGCACTATGTGCTGATGAACCCACATTGCTTTCTAATCCCCCGAGGAGTTTCGATGAATATACGTTCTGTTGACCAAGACTATCTACAGGCAAAACAATCTCGGGTGTGGCATGAATATGGCTTTGGATTTGAATGTAATCAGTTACAGGGTGTTAGAAACAATTATACAAAGAAGAATATGCAGGAATATTCCATTGTACTTGTGACCACCTAGTGCTGCCCCCCTAGGGTATGCAAACATAATTTCTTTCTCTTATATGAGATCTGGAACTATCAGTCATATGTTCTGTTATGCAGCAATAAATGGTTAATCATATGTGTGGAACAAATTTTAAAACATTCAAAATGCATAAAGCATATTAAAACAATGCCAATTATGAAGATTTTTGTATGTATATCAAGTACATTTTATACAGTCATGTGAATGTTTGTTCTTAATAAGGTCATTCCATTAGGATTGGTCTTTGCAAATATTTTCTTTCCATTAGAGATCTTATCACTAGCATTTTTTTAAATGTTTGTGTAGTTTGTCATTAGTCCTTCATGGCAAGTAGTTGTTGGAGATGAAAGTTTAGAAGTTAAAGTACAGTGTGAACGAGAAGTCAGGAATTTGGAGGCCATATACCCACTCCCATCTTCTATTCCACCAAGGTGGCTGCATTTTTTGATGTTTTAGTCCTTTTATGTTTTTGGGTTGGATAGCTATGAATGAAATGTTCTATGAGACTTGCAATGAATTACTTGCAACCCCATAGAGCCATTGGAGCCACAGGAGGACTGGTGCGATTCTGATACAGCTACGATTCCATTGAATCCCATAGAAGAAGATGAAACTTGAGAGTTGAATGAAGTGCCTCCTTTGCAAGATTTTCAAGAGTTGGGTAGGTGATGGTAGTCATCTCACTTCTATTTGATTATTGCTCTAGGGATTATAATTGTCGTAGATCTAATTCTTCCCTGAGATGATCAAGCTGTTATGAAAATGCTACCTTTTTCTGATTGAATTTTTTTATTTTACTTATAAAATCACTGGGTAGCTAACGAATAATTGATTGGTAACCTTAACATGAAAATATTTATATGATTCTATCAGGATTATGCACAATATGAGAGCAATGCAACCAAATTCTACAGGAATATCACCCCAAGGTGGTGACTCTGTCTCTATGGTGCCTCCTAGTATTGATCAGCAAAAACAGGAGTCCTTATCCATATCTAAACCTGCAGCAGAACCTGACATAACTGCAGTTGCAGTAGATGTTGCTGCATTTGTTGCAATAGCAAAATCAAATGAGAAGGGAAACATGATTGATCATGATATGGTGCTAAAAATACTCAGTAATCCACAAATAATTGAAACATTGACATCTTTACACAAAAGAAATAATAATATTCAAATGGACTTGATGCCTAATTTGCAGGCAATTGACAGTAAGCATCATGCACCTAAAAATCCTTGCAATGTTGCCTAGAATAAGAGCCCATAGATAATTTCCAAACAGGAATCTGGTGGCATGAATAATATTGGATGCATTTACACTTGGCATATTACATTTTATTAAGTAGATGGCATTGGATGTTATCATTATGAAAGACAAAGGTACCATACTGTGGCGATGAAAGACAAAGGTACCATACTGTGGCGATGAAAGACAAAGGTACCATATGATGGTGGAGGGTTTAGTCTGGCTTCTATGCTTGGAGATTGGTGAATGTTTTAGGCACACTGTGTATAAATGGAAATGCTTTTAAATATTACTCACAAAGAAATTTGGTCTGGAACAATTACCATATGAGGGAGGGTTCAATTTGGTTGAGGTGATGAAACAAAGGTAACATATGATGGTCGAGGGTTCAGTCTAGCTGAGACTATGAAAGAAAAATGGAAGAGAAAGGAGTTCTGATCTAGGATGCAATTATCAACGAAAATAAACTCTTCGAATTGTCAATTAAAATAAACTCTTAGATTGAGCATTTGGGAAGGAAGTTGCAAATGGCTCTTTTTTGAGTAGTTTGTTTGATTGTATTATATTTGACATTAACATTTTTTCACTCAATTTGGGCTATAGTTAGATCATGTAACATATCACATCTTTTTTCATTTATTCTCTTCTTCCATATGCACGACTTACGACGTTTCCTTTGCAACATTTGGTGCAAATGCTAGTTTTATTAAATTATAAAACACACTCAATACAACTCTTAAAAGAATAATAATAATAATAATAATAATAAAATTTCATGGTTCTTAATCGATTAAAACAAATTATCAACTTTCAATTCCCTGTGTTTCAATTTTGCATCCTAAATTTTGGTACATATACAAATTAAAAAAAACCATATGTACAATTAATAGACTCAACTACTCGTAACTTAATTTCCCTCTTCGCAAAGGTGCATGTGCTCTGACTTTGTACCCCACTGAGAATGCTACATAGATGGTATGGACCACTAGAGAAATGGTATGATTACGACCCATTACAGAGATATTATATATATTATTAAATGTCCGGAAGGTATTAAGGTCAAATTTAAAATATATATAAGTTGGTGATATTATATATATTATTAAATGTCCGGAAGGTATTAAGGTCGAATTTAAAATGTATATAAGTTGGTATTTTTTATTTCATGACCAATCTTTTCTAGTGATATCATGGCAAAGAACACAAGTAGTTAAAACTTTGGAACTAAAAAAAACTTTTATTTTTTATTAAGTTATTTGGTGGTGCCTTTCATTAATCAGAAAAATATTACATTGATTTACACATTATCTGTAAGTGGTTTGCCCACTGGAGAACCAGGTCTATTAACCTTATTTTTTTAAAGTTATTTGGTGTTGCTTTTCATTAATCAGAAAAATATTACATTGATCCACACATTATGTGCGAGTGGTTTGCCGAATGGAGAACCAGGGCTATTAACTACGTGTTCAAGTATCCAGTCCAAAATTTAAATATCAACAAAATTTTCAAAGTCACAAGATAAAAACATCAACATCTGTCCAATAGTCTAGAACCACATTACATACTATATCATCAAACATGCAAATGAAAACTAAGAGTTGGAAGAATTCACCCCATGGAAGATACCAATAGTAAATTATTAATTTTATCTTTTAATTTAATTTTATTTGACCAAATCAATATCTTTATATATGTCTTACAACATCTTTTCTTGTATGCTAAGAAGTCTTTCAGTGAAAATCACATAAGAGAAAAAAAAATTTCAATGCTTTTTGAACTATCAAATGTAACTCATCTTTAGGACAAGATGAAGAACCTGGGATCAAATTAACCATGTAGAGAGATGTTTTCTAGCTATTATAATATAATAGCTAGTTTTGACTAAGAATTATTATTAGTGATAAACATTTTTTTAATTAACAGTTGACAAATAGTTATAAATAATGAATTACATTAATCTTATTATTATAATTATTAATATTTTAATAATACTAAAAGTCCATATAAAAATAACTAATAGTTAATATTAGCGACTCTTTTAAGTAAGATGTGCAAGTAAATCAAGGGTGACCACCAAGTGAAATGAGGGTATTCAAGTATGTGCAAGGAAATCAAGAGTGATCACTAAATGAAACAAAGGTATTCAAGGTATTTAAACGAAGGTAATGAATTATTAATTAATCAATAATAAGAAATATTATGAGAAATGACACAAAGCTTTTACATTCCTTAATGAGGTTCATAAATTTTGAACCTTAGATCATATGATGAAATGAAATGGATCCTTTCTTGATAGAAAAATAATCTTATACAGAATTCTCTAAACTGGTTTGGTGCTACTATAATGTGAAATGGCTACAAATAATAATCTGCTCAAGTTGGGCTTGAAACAGTTGAGTCAGCATCCTTTTATGTGGGTTGAAATAGATGAGCCAACAAACAGTTGAACCAGCATCATTTTATGTATCTAATTGCAAGCACTTGTCAAAATATACATCTTACATGCATGTGGCTTGACTGATGATGTTAAGCTGCCCTTATATGTTCTCGCCAGAGACTTGTGCTGCAAATTACCAATAATGCTAATAGTAATGTTGAAAGTCTTTCTGCAGAGCTTATCCTAATATCAACTCTAGTCACATATACACTCCAAGAAATGACTACATTCCTGCAGAACAAGGATACACTTCAGAATTAGAATGCATTTAATGCAAAAGTTCAAACCTTCTGGTATATTTATTCTAGCCTGTAAAATATACCTTCCACAAATTTCTAATTTGGACTTCATGGGAAGATTCGAGGCCAATATCTTCCCATTTGGCTGTAATTGAAGCTCTTGACTCTCTTCTATTCAATAGGATTAGCACCATACGATTGTTGGATAAAGGACCTGCCCATACCTGTAAGCAAACAGGCATTAAGAGAAAGATACACATTACAATACAAAACAATCGAGATACAGTAACATAAATAGATGGTCGGGAAAGGAAAGATATTAAATTATAGGGAACCATCGCTCATATTTGCCATGAATACCTCCATATTGTCATTACTGTAGACTTTCTTGCCTTGTACTCTGATCCAGGTGGATGTTGGTGGCCACCCACCTATCCCATTTGGACCCCCACAATTGTCTCTTTCAACATTTT
>APFE030741830.1:0-11105 GCA_000404065.3 Pinus taeda
TTTTACTACCATAATCTTGCGATCGAGTCGCAATCCTTACATGAGACATCATCAAGATGGGTTCTTCGTTGGCACTAGAGGATGAACCGATCATCTTACTATCTTGAGCTAGCCAAGGATCCTTCAAGGCAATAGGAGTTTGGGAACCTTTGACAATTTTTGCAACCTCCGCCCGATGAGGGCAGTCTCTCGTATAGTGGTCTTCATCGCAAATGAGACACAGATAAAGAGATTTGTGCTTTTCTTCAGAGGGTTCCGCTTTTTCAGGTTTCTCTTTTGTATTTTTCTCTTTATCCTTCTTCTTCTTCCCTTTCTTCTTACCACCGCTTTTAGGTTTGGCTGTAGAAGATTCTACAACATGAATATCGGCGGAAAGTTCCGCGGAAGATTCTCCTGTCGGGGAATCTAGCAAGGTTATTATAGGAGAAGAATTCTTAGAAGATTTCTTCTTACTTTTAGTATTCACCGTGCCAATCATACCATCAGCGGCATCAGACCTCGAAGGAGCAGCAACGATTTGATTTTGACTAGGTAAGTTGGGGATCTTCTCGTGTAACGTACCCGACTGAGTGTTAACTAAGTCAAGGTACTGCACTTGAGCAATGACTTGCTCTTCAATAACTACTCTGGCTTTAGCTACATCTTCAATGATCTTAGGCAACAAGGATTTTACAAACCACTCAGCTAAGATTTGATCCGAGATATAAACCTTCACTAAACGCTGTCGACGTCTCCATTCATGAATATGATCGGAGATGTGAGTGGACGTCGACTGCTTTAATGAAGTTAATAGCTTCGTGCCATTGTCATATCTGACTGGCAACTGAAAATGAGTTAAAAACGAGGTGGCTAACTCACTAAAATCATAAAAAGTGGCTCGCGGTAGTTCGATATACCATTTGGCCGCAAGACCAACTAGAGTGCGTTGAAACAAATGTAAACGAATTGAATCATCAGAAATGGAGTTGGATGCACACCAGAGATGATAAGTCATCACATGGTTAGACGGGTCCTCTCCAGGTTTACCTTCGAATTTTGGAATGTCACTGGGCAACTTATGCGGCATTGGTAGCCAATACGGAAGATAATTGATTGGATCGTTCGTAAGGCGCGTCAAGTCAGGTAAATCCAAAGTTGCAATGAATGGTAACTGACGATTAGGGTCTCTGAAACTTGGGGTCTACAAACCAGCCCCGGGAGGAGGATATCCAGGATAACTCGGAATGAGAATCGCATTCGGGATATTTTGTCCTCCTGGAAAACCAGGATTAAGCGGACCATACTGGGGTTGCAAAGGTTGTTGATATGTATACCCAGGGTACGGTTGATACTGATAGGTTGGTTGCTGCACAGCAGGACCATATTGAGGTTGATACTGTCCCTGGTACAGAGGTTGAACAAATTGAGGTTGAGAAGTAACAACCATACTTCCTACAGGCATTTGGACCGAAGTCTGGACCGTAGATCCAGACTGAGGTAAAGAGGTCTGAGGAGAAGATACAAGAACAGTAGAAACCGGAGCTGCTGATACTCCAGAAGGTGGGGTAGATGGAGAAGATGTTGCAGTAGTTGTAGCAGACATTTGAGGCGGAGTACGGGGTGTACTAGGCCCAGCCTGAGAAACTACAGCAGGTGCAGAAGTTTGAGCCGTAGACTGGACGGGTTGCTGAGATGGACCAGCGACCTATCCAGGTTGCAAGACCTGTTGATTCTGAGATGGATCCCATACCAAATTCGTTCTGGGGTATTGACCTTGAGGATACTGAGGACCATAACCGAGTTGAGGGTAAGATTGACAATACGGTTGACCAGAAGGCGGTTGGTAACCTTGAGGTGGGTACTGACCTTGGGGTTGATAAACCTGAGGCACGTACTGATACTGGGGTTGACCTTGAGGTACGTACTGATATTGATTTTGGGGTGCATACTGATATTGAGGTTGACCTTGGGGTACATACTGATACTGAGGCTGACCTTGGGGTACATACTGAGTCTGGGGTTGACCTTGAGGAATGTACTGTCCCGTAGGTATGTACTGTCCTTGAGGTTGGTCCCCAGGCGGAAGTTGAGTACCATGAGGCTACCCCCGAGGCATATATTGAGTACCCTGAGGTTTCCCCCCAGGCGGTAACTGACTCCCTTGAGGTTGACCTGACATCATCAAAATTTCTTCTGCACTCAACTGTTTAGGACCATTACTTCCAGTTAACAACTTTTGTTCGATAGGACGAGGAGACGCTCCCGAAAAAGTACCATAAATGGACTGATACCCAGCAGGAACAGAAGGACCGGTGTATAAATAGGCTTCCGGAGATTGGGAATACATGGATGACGGACTAGACATATTCAATGCATGATAATGATCTCTAGGTGAAGGGTGATAAAAAATGCGAGGTGGTGTAAAACTGAGTCCCGGATTTTCTAAAAGATTAGTCAGTGAATGGTACCAATCAGTACTCCTAGGTGAACTATAAAAAATCGATTCACGCTCCCTAAACTCTAAAATAGGTCGATTATCTAGAAAAGGGAAGCTTTCATCGATATCCGCAATAGCAAGCTCTTCGATTGCTATGAGTCCAGCGGAAAGATCTTGGGTAATTACGGTTTCTACCCTAGGAGAACTAGGACCACTAGGAGTTGGAGAAACAAACTCTGATACGGGAGTAGGAGCAACTTTAGATTCGGGTTCAGATACATCAAGTTCTTCACCTATATCACTAGTAGACGCAATGCTACCAGTAACCTCTGAAATTACTACTGGTTGAGAATCAGAATACTCTACCAAAGAAGGTTCTCGTTCTTCAGGTGACCCACTTCTACCGCTACTGGGAGATACGAGAACTCTCAAGCGTTCAATGTAGCTTGGTATTTGTTCAGGAGGTTGACCTCGAAGTCTACGAGAAGTCCTCAGTAAATCAGCCACATTAACAAACTCAGGGGATTCACCCCGAAGTCTACGGGAATGTCTCGGTAATTTAGCCACAATTAAAACCTTTTAACTACTTCACACGCAAACAAAGTAAAATATCAATGAAAATCACCTAAAGTCTCTAAAGAACCAAACAAATTGAATCACACGCCTAAAGAATCTAAGAGATCAAACACACACAAACAGTAACTTTCTGGACTGAAAACACTAGTTGGTGATGAAATCCAACGTCGCAGAGTTCGATACAGAAATAGCGGTTGGAATAGTTACCCCGGCAAACTGCTTAATGAATAGACTGGACCAAGTTTCTCCACTTAACCGTCTCGAGTGAAGAGGACCCCCCAGAAAATCCAAGTGAGTCTAGCCGACGTCTGCTCTAGGTACAGTGGCATCTTCCCGCCACCGTCACCTTAGGAAAAATCCCAGAGAATATGGTCACTAAGGTTACCAACAGAAACAAATATACCTGGGGGAACAGTCTACGATCTGATACGCATGCAAGGGCAGAGTAGCAAGCTCAATCCCCTTGAAGGCTCCTCAAAACAAACCGAGGTTTACCAACAAGTGACCCAGGCTCCTCGACAATGGTTAATCCGAGGTTTACCGTTTGTAATACGTGAATATCTGGCGTCGTTCCCAATGAGGAAGGATTGATTCCCACATTGGTTCGGACACGATCTCGTGCTTCTCATTTAAGAGGAGCTTTCCCAGAGCATAGATGCAACGATTGGATTTCTCCTATTGCAAGATAAAGCTACTTGTTTGTCTTACTATCTTGGCGAGTTAATTACTCCCTACTCCAAGATACTAGCCTAAGCTATGTTGGTGTATCAAAGCCCTAGAAACAAAAAAATTGCTAGATTGATTTTATTTCAAGCGTGATTTTTAGTGGTTTTTGATTAAGTCAAGAGGTGATGGAGATGAAAATTGTGGTGTAAAGACTCGACTCAAAATCACTACAAAAATGCACTTAAATGATCTTTTCTCTTTAATGAAGTTCTAGCTAGGAAAGAGTTGGAAAATGCAAATACTTGAAAACACAAATCTTTCTTAACAATCAAATCAAAAGAAGAGTATTCGTTCCAATGCACTAAAAAACGAGACAACTAATTATTTTCACAAGGATTTCTCCTTTTCATTCAAAAATTCAAATGCTACTAAAAACAAACTTTTTCAAAAGAGACCTTTCAAATTTTTTTAAAAAACATTTAACACTATAACTAAAGCAACTCTTTGAGAAAACTATTGAATAAAGCAAACTTAAGATCTACAAACTAAGAAAACCTATTTTGAAGTAAAAGCTTACAAAAAGTCTTTTTGAGGATGTTTTACTTGGTTACAAGAAAACCAAGGACCAATTTGTCCAGAATCACAAATAAGTCAAGAACAACCAATTTTGTCTTCCTTTTGAAAATGAAAATCCAAACTTTCAATCACAAGCTTTTCGAAGTTTTGTAAAGAGAAAACTCAAAGCGGATTCCTCAACAAGGGGAGATTTCATAAATGGTCAGACTCTTAAGAAGACTGGTAGACACTAAGGTGATCTGAAGTCCCTACAGCCTCTAAGCTCAGAGCCACTACACAACCAAATCGAAAAACAAACCCAACAAGCAAAACTCCTAGGAATTTCACCTAAAACCCTAATGCTAATGAAATTAAACCAAGGAAAGATTTCAACCAATCACATGCAAGTATGGGTAGATGATAACCACTAGAAAAACAAAATAAAACTAATTTAAAGGGCAAAATTCAAAATTTTTCAAAAATTTAACAGGGTATGCAGGTTCAGAGTTTACCCAGGTGCGGGTACGCTCTGTGCACAAAGTAAAAGTGCATACAGGTACGCACTGTGATACACGTACAGACTGCTGACTTCGACCAAAGTAATGAAAAATAAAAAAAAAAAAACTAAATCCACTAAGTCTACCCAAATCCACACACAACAAGCCAAAAACAGAAACAAAAAGGCAAGTTTCTCAAGTTAAAGAAAAACGAGGAAAACAATCAAGTCCCCAATGGAGTCGCCATTTTGTCACGCGGAATGAGTCGATCTTGTGGACAAGATAGACCTTCCTAGAATCTAATGAAGACCTAATGACAAACTAACCAACCAAACACTATCTTTCTCTAAATGTGCTTTATAAATAATGGCAAACAAATGTGTTTAAGGCCTACCTCATGTCCAACGCAAGTTTGGAGATGCCTTCGCTCCTTTGATCCAAGTAAGTTCCTTTGTCAAAAACCTGCAAACACAAACAAGGCAAACGATTAAATAACACCTAAATAACCAATATTATAAAACATATTTAACATGAAAGTCAAGGAGTCCATGAAACAAATAACATGAGATACTTGTTGAGAAAAATGAGCTTGATTGTATTAATTCAAAAGGAGAAGAACCTTACAACCTTTGCCTTGACGCTGTACAAGCTCCTCCCAGGGTCCAACAAGAAGTCTCCTCTACTTTGACAAGCTTCACTCACTCTCCAATGAAGCCAAAAAGGTATGTGATCTCTCCTCTTAAGCTCAAATAGGAAGTCTTGATTTCACTAGCATTTACCCTCAAAAGTTCAGCTTCTAACCTCTAAAGCCACTAACCCAATGCCTCAATTTATAGTGCAATGGAGATCAATTACCAGGTCCTCCTTCAAAGGGATAGAGTCCTCCTTCAAAGGGATATCTCCTCTTAACAAGGGATTAGTTCCTCCTCTTACGGGATGCATGAACCACTTGGAACGAACAATCCACGTAACAAATCCTTCTAGAAACCTCTAGAATTAACCCAAAGAGAGTTTTTTAAGATAAAAATTGCGCCTTTTGACTTTCACAGGGGTACGCACCCTCCCCTTTACATACAGAGCATATAAATATGTAGATATCCTGAAAAAAAGGTGCGGGCCTGTAGGAAAAAGTGAAAGAAAGTGTGGAACCAGAGTTACATTGCTTTTTTGATGTCTTTCTCTCATTTCTAAAGCTTGTTTTGAAGAGCTGAGGTTTGAGACTTGCTTATGAAGCTACTATAGGTGGCGATAGACCCATACTGGCTACAAATAATCAAGGTGACGATATTTTTGTGTAACAATAATCACTAGTATTATAGGGACCCAACATTTCATGATCTCTTACTCATCCCTAGGCGAATTCAGAGAGGCAAGTGTCACAGGAGAAGTTTCTGGAAGATTCCATGGTCATCCATCTTGCAAACTGTCTCTGCCATTTGTCTACTCTCGCCCATCGCACCCCATAGAAGGGATTTCCAGTATGCATCGCACCCCCCATGTGCATTAGGTGGGATGCATCGCACTTTGACCATGGAGTAGGTGAGATGGTTCAATTTTGACCAGTTTGTGCAGTTTTTCAAGGAGAACTTCTGGGAGATGATGTAATCAGCTGACCTTGTTCCTTTAGAGTATGAAACAACAAATTTAGGGACTTAGAAGCCCTTGCTTTATGGACATATAAGATTTGGTTTGTAGTGCCCAAATATGTCTATAACAGTTTCCCCTTAAAGCATGAGGTCATAAATATTTTGATGTCGGGTGAAATGCTTTATCATGAGGATCCGAGGTTTTTCAAACTGGAAGGTGACCTATAATAAGATACAATAAAATACATTATCTTCATAATATTTTCATGATCTAGTTGAGGTGGGCATTCCCATGCTCAGCTTTATAGATTCATCTTCATGTACATAAGATAGACAATTGTATGTGTGGCAAACTGATGATTCTGGTAGAGCCATCATCCTTTGGCTTGGATGATTATCTGTGCAGCTATGATGTACATTTGATGTCTTTATTTTTCCTAAACATATCGTAGCCCGAATGGATGAAACTAGAGTTGTGGTCTTCAAACTCATTCAATCTTCACCCGAAGTACAAGTTGATCCATGTGAAAATATGTTCTGAAGACGAACATGGAAAGACATTGCCTAATTACCAACCAATGATGTAAGTTGTTAACAGGCACGAGAGGAATAACTGATAATGATAATGACCCTCAAGGTATTGCAGTACAATTCACATGGTGTGAAAATGGGACTTGACATTGAACACCACGCAAAATATTTCAGTCGAAGGTCATTGATGTAAACTTGTCGCCAGAAGTGAGAAACTTTCCATTGAGGCACGCAAGCTTCAAAGTACTGAAAGGGTTGTTCCTAAGTCAACTTCTTGGACAATGAGTTGATGTCGACAAGAAGTGACCCATCATAAGAAGGCCTTATTGAATCCCACATCTATGACATGAAATGAATCAAATGATTTTGTGAAGGTGAAAACGATCTGATGATACAAGGTTCATGGTAGCGTCATGAAAGAATGAAGGGTGAAGGTATTGCAACAGATGAGACACAAGCTAGGTTGGTGAATTCTCTGAGCGAATTCTCTTGAACAAATTTGCGACACTGAAATGGATTGGTAGCGTTAACCCCAAAAATGGATGGTATGATGGACCAATGGTGATATGACTGGTGAACGGAATAACCCACCCGAATCAATCATGACGAAGGAGTGAAAGTGTTATGTTCAAGAGCGACCTGCTACCAATAATGTTTCTTCAAGTATTCTTCCCAATTTTTCCCCAGTCATTTCTAACCAGCACCTCTTTATTTTTGTCAAGCTTGAGGAGGATAACATATAATTTTTCTGTAATTTTCCCTTCGGGCAAACCCATCACTATGTTTTAATGAGCCTAGCGACAGTGAAACTCGCTCTTGTCTGCATGGACAAGTTTTTCGTTATTGTTTTAACTAGTTTAACAACAAATAAAACTCAGTCCTTTTCAATTTTAGAGATTCTAGAAAGACTTGGAAAGGAAACTCCGGTAATCATTTTTCGTAATATAATCCCTTTAGTCCGAAAAAGTATAAAATAATATGAAAGGGATGTCTTTTCGATAGTTTTAATGAGTCGAACAAGACAAGCACTCGATCTTTTTGTGCAATGATCCCTTAGGTCCAAAAAGATTAAAATCTAGAGGAGGGATGGCCCTTCCAATCACTTTAACGAGATGGATAGGCCAATTGCTCGGCAATCTTTTCATATTTTATGAGTCAATTGAAAAGAGCTTAAAGGAGAACTTTTTTTTAGGAATGAGTGATGTTTTCGGATAGCAGCTGGTTCCAAGTAAGGCTTGGAACTTTTCAATCATGGCAGTGTAAAGAAGGTGGCTAATAGAATCACTCATCGCAACTATTCCTCAAAAGGGGTAAATAGTCAAATGGAGGCGTATGATTGGTTAAGAAAGAGTGGAGGTGATGGTAAGAACACGACCAAGGCTCAAAAGCTGATAATAATGCGATCGCAATGGTTATTTACTGGAGTTGGGTTCATTTTTAATGAGCTTAAACTCTAGTGGAAAATTTTCTCATCGCTAGGTTTATTTTTTAACGAGCTTGAACTTCGCGTAAAACTACTTGTGCTAGTTGTATAATAAGGACGTCTCATTAGTAGGTTCATTTTTTAGGGAGCTTTCCCCATTCACAACTTTGCTCCGCAACCTTTTTCATGCAAGCTAGGAACAACCAACTACTATCCTAGGGGTTAATTAACTACTGGGGTTAGGTAGGAAAACTCTTCCTTTACTTTTCTGGTGCCATTTGGCCCTTGCAAAGGTGAATGGTGGATCAAACCAATCACCTAACTTAAGTAGTTGAAGTCAGTAGAAACTATGGGGTTAGAGTTATGTTGGTCACTCTTCACTTGCGTACAAAAGTTTTACATGCCCACAAGTATAGCTAAGTAGAGTTTCTAGGTTACCATATGAAAGTTATCGTATTTGAAAGATTGCTCCATCCGCATTTGTAGACAAAACACTTCCTTGGATCTATCCATTGAAATGGACAAAGGTGAATGGTGGGATGCATCACTCACATAACTTTGACGAGGGAATATTATTCCAGTCTAATCCCATTTTCCTAAATGGACAGGTGTGTCAAACTAGTCATATATCCTCCACGGAAACCTACCCTATACCTGAAGTTTTCCTACCGAAGTAGACTAGGGTGCATGCCCCCTGGGTTTCAGTCACAATCACCGAATCAATCGCACTCATTAGGTGGATGGACTAGATATTGATGAGACATTCCTTATGCAAAAAGACCAGTTAGGGATGTCACTTGACTATTAGCTATGTCTGAACTAGGGAATGAAAGCTAGTTTATGAGCTAGACCACTCCACCTTCATGCGGAAAACACATCACTTGAAAGAGTGAGGAAACAATAGCTCCCATGCTATAAATGTATTCACGCCCAAGGAGTAGATTGTAATCTAATGGCCCCTAGACTACCATCAAATTCAGATAAATGGTTTTCCTTCTCAAAGTTATAGGCAAATTTGGAAGGATCCATAACGGTCGACTGGTTCCTTTGTCGAAGCTTGTCAAATTTTGCATCTCAGGCAGAAGCGATGGCGAACCAAGCGCTTTCCAAGTAGTTGAAGAAATGATACTCACAAAAACCCCTTCATCTATGATAGTACCGACCATGACTATTATGTAAGCTTGTACTATGATTCATAATGGTACATTAGATGGTAGATGGGGTCTGCCTAGTAGATTCCAATTGAAGGAAATGACTAGGTTGCTTGGAGGAGGGACTGAATAAATGGCCAGATAGATCTCTGACGAAATTCCTTCTTGCGATAAAGGAATGGGTAGATTGTTCCCATGTTCATTGGAGTCTGTGTTTACGAAAAGAATTTGAACTGTGTCGTTCTCATTCCCTTTGGTGACTGTATCATCTAAAGGTAGACCTTCTAAAGACATGACTGGGTTGACTGCCGTCTCGACCTATTGACTTTGGTTTGGTGTGGGCTGAGAGGGTTTATCTTTAATGATAGCTTCTTTGACCAACCACAAAGGTGTGTCAGTCAGAGTTTCAACTAGTGATGGACTTGGCAAGAGTTTCTTGTATCCAGGAAGAAGTCATAGCAGTGAAGTAGGATGGTTATCCAAGACTCTTTTAGCTTTGTCTAGGAAGGGATAATGGTGGATGGCATGATCGCCTTCACACGGTCTACAAGGAAATTTAGATCTTTCTTTATATGCATTGACTTCATTTTCACTAGTTGATGGTGTACTTTCAACATGATAATCAGAGGTTAAGGACACCGAATTGTGCAAGCGGGGGGGCCAATCCCTTAAGATCCATGGGATGCAAGGACAATCTCAATGATAGTGGTCCCCTTTGCAAATGACACATGGAGATTTAGGTTCGGATGGTGCAGTGTGTGGATTTTCACTAGACAGTGCTTGGTTGCCCCTTTTTGTCGTTGGCTTCTTCTTCTTCTCAGTTACTTGGTTTTTAGTTTTACTAGCTTCACCAAGCGAAGAGGAAGAAGGAGAGAGAGAAACAAACGAAGTAGAAGGTTTGGGGTACCTATAGTATCATCCGATTGCTGATTTGATTGCTCAGGAATCATGGTGCTTTAAACGACAAAGGTCGAGAAGAGCCATATTGGCAGGCCAATTTTCAGTCCAAGAAGGGACAATGTGACCATATGAGGTGCACCAACATCTCCCCAAGAGGAGAAGGGACTAGGATTTCCCCCAAGGGCAAATCCTTGGTTGGTGGACTCCATTTTCTCAACCTAAGATCAACAAGGGAACAATGAAGCAACGTTTATCTACGTTGCAGTCGCATAGCAAACGCAAATCGAAGGCTAGTTGGCTTAACTTCAGGCTCCGTCTATAGTTTTTAAGGTAAGCAAACTAGAAACAAACAAACAAGCTATTCTCTCCCCAGCAGAGTTTCCATTTTGTTATCAGGAAAAATAATGTCCATTCAGAGCTACTAGTCCCACTAAGACGGGTAGCTATCTTAGAAACAAACAAACTAAAGTTACTTGCATTTTCCTTTATGATAAATAGATGAGATAGAACCAGAGAGTACCAACCTTGGTCTTTTGCTTGGCTCCTTGCTTGTTTCCTCTCCCCTTTGATAGATCTTTGCCACTCCTTCCTTGCTTGTCCCGCTTTAAAGAACACCTGTAGAGTCAAAGTAGCATAATACCATCAAAGCATAGAGATCTATAATCATAAACAACAAAGGATCGGATATATATTAATGATACAAATGCATATATCAATTCAAGATTCAAAGACATACAAGAATATGGAGGAAAACTCAAATATCTTTATTGATAGAAGTAGTAGAAGAGAGGATTACAACCCATT
>APFE030741830.1:11371-30605 GCA_000404065.3 Pinus taeda
TCTTCACCTCATGAAAAGCTAGATCACCCAACACTATGATGTTCCACAGAGAAACCAACAACACTTCCTTACCAGATACAAAATTCTAGCCTTTGGATCTCTAGGATGAGGGATCCATATATAGATGTTTGCAGGTGGGTGAGTCAGCTTTTCGGTCTTTTATTAGTGTCATTTCTCTGATAGTTCTCAATTCCACTTGGAGATTTCATGATCTCTTACTCATCCCTGGGTGAATTCAGAGAGGAAAGTGTCACAGGAGAAGTTTCTGGAAGATTCCATGATCATCCACCTTGCAAACTATCTCTGCCATTTGTCCACTCTCACCCATCGCACCCCATAGAAGGGATTTTCAGTATGGATCACACCCCCCATGTGAATTAGGTGGGATGCATCACACTTTGACCATGGAGTAGGTGAGATGGTCCAGTTTTGACCAGTTCTAAGCAGTTTTTCATGCAGAACTTCAAGGAGATGATGTAATTAGCTGACCTTGTTCCTTTAGGGTATGAAACAACACTTTTAGGGACTTAGAAGCCCTTGGTTTATGGACATATAAGATTGGGGTTGTAGTGCCCACATATGTCTATAACAGTATGCATTTCCCACTTAAAGTTTCCTTATTTTTAAAAATGGTTTGCAAACTATATTGAAAATCATATTGTCATATGGTTCTCAAAATTAATTTTAGATATGTACACAAAACCATTATTCAAATGTAAGGAGAAAATCTTATAATATAAAATGGCCAATTCTTCAAATTCCAACTCATTCCATATTACTCAAAATCCTTCCTGGAGTTCTCCCTTTCCATCTCCACTAAGTTTATATTTTATTTATATTTCGATTATCTAATTGAGTTTTTTCATTCATGTCAATTTGATAAAATGTAGGTTTTAACCCTATACAGAAATTACCTACATACGAATTCTAAAACATAGAAAATAAACAATGCAAGAGCATAACACATAAAACACATACACACATGGATTTTCCCCTGGATCCCAAACTGAGACTACCAGCTTGATTTGTTATTATATTCCTTTCAATGTTACAATACATATTTATACATGCCGAAACATCCAATACCATGGACCGAAAACCCATTGCGTCCAAAACCATGGACCGAAAACCATTGCATCCAAAACCATGTGCTAAAAAAATCCACAAAACCATAAGTAGGTCTGCCCAACCTAATATAGGGTCGAAAACCAAAATTTTCTAGGGCGCTGCTGTAGACCCCATAAAGAGTGGGGTTAACTGCACCCTCAAACCCCCTGGGACCCCCCCACCACTACCAATCAGCACAAAAAAGGGGGGCTCTGCCCCCTTATAACCCCCCAGTTAACTACGTGGGCTAGTCATGGAAATAATATAACACAACCCAACATAAAAAAGTATCCAAATTTGTAGGATTGTGATTTTGAATCAACTTCCGATGCATAAAATATTCCACCAGTTCAAAAATGTCAAAATCTCTTAGCAGGAGTAGCATACCACAAGCACTGGGTAGATGAAAATGGACAATCACTTCGCCCTAACAATTGTAACATGCCATATTCCATTTGCAATCTTAGGTTGTCGATTGTAATAGTTGTTTGATATAATGTAATTTCAACAAGCCAATTGTATTATCCTTATTATATCATTGGTGTATACTAATGTTCAATATTTTTTGAAATTAGGATTCTAGTGATGATGAGTTACCCACCTACCATATTCGGTGCACCGAGCCACTACAATGTCAAATTGAGAGAAGGTTTCATTAAGAGTAAAACTTAGCGAGGAAGCATACAAGGAATGGTTGAATTAACCACATATTCAATTCCCACTACGTCCAGATTCACCAATTAGGAATGACAACAACAATAGTAGTTCTTCATCACAAGTTGGTAATGGAGGAAATCTCATAGAGGTAGGTATGGATGATTTTATGGGATATGCATGCCACATATACAATTTTGTTAGATTCATTCTAGAATGATGAGATAGGAGATGATGCTCATGTCACTGGTACTTTTTTCGAAAGCCTGAAATCTGCTTCCACCACCCCTCTCTATGAACCTGACTCCCCGTCAAAGTCTACCTAGTTGGGGAGAATGATGACACTATACAACTTGAAATAAAATTTTGGCATGTATAATGCATATTTCTCGACAGTATTCAGATAATTAACCATGATCAAGTCCCTTATATTTTGAGAAATATTGTCATGCAATCAACATTACAAATGGTCGATTTTATGAACATTAAATAATGACATTGTACATTTATATTTCTCACCATCTGCAGGTTATTTAATAACATTCTTCCAAGTGATATTGTCTTTCCTGGTAGCTACGAAGAGGTAAATAAATTGTTGAAAATGTTTGGTTTTGAGGACATATCATATCATGCATGTTAGAATGATTGTATTCTATATATAGGAGAATATGGAGACAAAAGGATATGTCTGAAACGTGGGCATAATAGGAACCATAAAAAAAGGGTAAATCACATGGTCCTCCTCATAAGATATTGAGGCACATGCCTAAAATCCCAAGGATTTGAAGGCTTTATTATAACTCTGTAATTTTCCCTAAGCTAAGGAGAGAAAATTTGAGGTAACCACAAAACCACTTGTAAGCTAGAACCTATCCCTTCTAGCTTTAGAGAGGGCTCTCTCTATCTAGAATGTTCAATTACTAAAATGTTAGGCTAGGTTTGGGTGCTCGGTAGGGTATAATTTTCAAATATTTTTTGGTAAGAAAGGAGATAGATCCATTGGGCATGGAGTCATGTCTACTTGATTATGTTTCCAGTGATGAAATGAAGAGAAAATGGAGCTTCTACAAGGGCAAGGTAGGTAGTATATTTGGATTTTTTTAGTCTAAATTTGTTGTAGTGGGGTGAGTGGAAGACAAATGGAAAATGAAAAA
This sequence comes from Pinus taeda, assembly GCA_000404065.3. Classification (NCBI taxonomy): domain Eukaryota; kingdom Viridiplantae; phylum Streptophyta; class Pinopsida; order Pinales; family Pinaceae; genus Pinus; species Pinus taeda. Next base: position 14,287 of record APFE030741830.1, read on the forward strand.
TAGAGCATCAAACACCAACATGAATTCTAACTATCATTTTAGCAGAAAACATAGGTATCTAGAAAACATAAACGTAACACTATTTGGAGTGAATTTTGAATCAATATTTGTGTTTAACTAAATAAGAATATAAATTTCAAAGCATGATTCTTATAAAACATACTTAAAAAGGAAGAAATCACATCTCCGAAGAAAACTAACATAAGAACCCTTGTAAATTCCACCTTTGTCTTTATTCACTATAAAATATATCAAAAACAAGTGTAGTACACAATGTCCTTTCTCTTGAACCTGACCAACCCTTTGCTTCATTACAATCATATCATAAATAGGATAATAAAACTTTGTTCCCACCTCTAAGAACTGAAATCCACATTGGGATATCTATTTCTAACTTGAGCAATAAAAATAGAATTGATTTCTAAAACCTAGGTACTGCAAAACGAGATCTTTTCTAAGCATTTTTACATTGAACTCCTAACCCAAATAAAGCCTATGAGTCATTCAATTCTTTATTACAATTACTAAGACCATACATTCTTTTTATAGAATATCTATTCATGGGTAACTCGATAAAAAAGATGAGTGTCTAGAAGCACAAAATTGGTGTTGCGCAACCTCTTAATTCTCCATAAAAACAAAAGTGCAACAAGGAAACACGACGCTCCATTGTTGAGACACCTCTGATCAATCCTTGAGCTTCCTGATGACTTTAGCATGTGTGAAAAAAAATGTACATGTATAATTTCCCCCTTATAATATTTATTTCACCACACAAAGCCTCCAACTTTGAAAATTTCATCCATAGCCAAAAGCCTAGTGCAAGTTGAAAAAAGTGCAGCACCAATTGTTTTCAAGGTTTGAGTGACAGTGAGGTCTCTAAACAAGATGCAAATGTTGGTTATTGTCACTTCAAATTACACCAATAGCACAAGTGTTGTAAGGGAGATAGAAATCCTCCTAGAGACAGCCTCTGGGTTGATTGTAGACCAGTGCCTAGGACATCTTAAAGAGAGGAGTGCTTAAAAGATAATTTGTGAGGGGTTTTCAGCGCTCTAATTGTCATGTAAAAAGGTAATAGGATGGGCTTGGTTCAATAAGCCTTCACTAAGGTAGTTTCAAGCCAACACATGGATCCAAATGTTGGTGGCATATTTTGGGCAATATCAAAGAGAAATGACCTCTTCTTTTGGTGGTAAACAAACAATAATGAGATAGCTTAAAACCGAAGTTGTAGAAATGGTGGAGAGGAGGAAAGCAAGGAGGGAAGTAGATGCATAGGGTTGTAAGCCACAAAATCCTAAGCAGCAATGTTCAAGTAGAAATATGGAATTCAATGGATAGGACTGTAAATAACACAAAATCCTAAGAATTTTTTTTCCAATATAAATATGGAAGAGGGAGGAGGTGGAGTGATAGAAACAATGGAGTACTTATTGAGGTTTCATGCCTATGACGTGGATACCTCTATCACTAGATAGTGTGAGAAAGGTTGTGCTCATACATGTGGTGAGCTCCAGTATTGCAGCAACAATGGTGCAACTCCTAGGGCTTCCTTCTTTACTTTTATCTACCCGGTAGTTCGTAACAAACTTGGAAGTGACAACGTTATATGCACAAGTACTAGCTTTTACTGTAGGCTGTCACTTGACCAGCTGGTGCAAGTTCGCTAGGAGCTTAAGCCAACTTCTATGAGTTCTCAAGAGAAGCTTTAACTATGATGAAAGGAAACAAACTCTACAGGGGCTATTCTACTTGCAAAAAGAGAATGAAAACTTAAATGAAACGCAAACCCTAGCAAACACTAGCTTACCCACTAACCCTATTTTTGCAAGAAAAGAGATAGAAACTAATGAAGTGAGTGCCATTGACTACTAAAAAGGTAAATTTCATTTATTCAAGCTACTTCTATGGAGAAATGAGAAGAAATCATCTTTTTTTTACTTTTGAGCATTTTTATGTGGAATTATTATGCCTGTGATTTGACTGGTTGTGACTGTGTAGAAGTTTGGTGGCAAAGGAAGATGGAGTTGACTTTTACAAATGGTGAGGAAGGTGTGGAGAGGTCCCAAGATGTCCCTAGTACCATTTTAAAGACTTCCATTGCAATTAGACTTCAAAAAATCACTCACAGGAAATTCTACAGGAGGTTGCGGGGGATCTACTGGAGGTTCTACAGGAGGATCTACAAGAGGAGGCTGAAAGTGGTTTTTGGAGGTTTTAAGGTGGAAAAATTATGGGAAAGGGGAAATTAAGGCTGGATGAAGGTGTTGAGGGGTCTATAACTTGTCAAGGAGGATCAAGGACGAAGGAGATGGTTGGATTTGTTCAATTGGCAAGAAAGTAGCTTTATGGAAGAATAACGCAGAAATTAGGGTAGATTGGCGAAATGTGGCGAATGAGCTAGGGGATCTACAAGAAGTGAGTTGGCGCTAGCTATTTTAGGGAGGAAAGATGAGCTAGGATGTCCTACAAGATATCTACACACTAACTTCTCGAAATTGACCAAAGAAAGAACTAAAAACAGGGTTTTGTCTAGCTTAACCTAATTTCTAACCTAAAAATAGAAAAATGTTGAGCAATACCTTATGAACAGAAAAGCATGTGAGAGAACTATGGTGAAAGGACATAAAATGATCTAATAAATTAAAACTAAACCAATATCAACTTTTCCAAATCAAAGTATCACACCAGCAGTTGCATGGAAGAGCAAAAACTGTGTTTTTGGTGGCAACAGTATTGCCTTGACCTCAAATGATAGTCCCAAGGAGGGAGAAAGGAGGTCAAGACCTGCTGTTAGCCTTTTTGGATATTTTTCTATCACTACAACAACATACTTAAGCAACTTGAAGAAAAAATAGTTATTCCAACCATCAAAAGCAACCTAATATAATGAAGTAAAATGAGTATATGCCATAAAAATTAACTCATGAATGGAAACAAAAACATATAAGTACACAAAGGAGGTGTTGGGTAGCTTGGGTTGGGCCCTATCCCAAGAGCTTCATCCCTCTAAATAAGATCAGTGCTCGTTCAAAACATGGTTCATCTTCATTATCAAAAATAGCAGTTACATCACATAAATTGTTCTAAAAAAAAGCTAGAAAATGAGCTGAGTACATTGTTGCACAAAAGTGTGAAAATATACTAAGAACTGGCTAACCTACTGAGGCTCGAAGCCTTCTTATTTATACAAATGGGGACTCCAAACAATCCTCCTAAAATTAAGGAACTCAGCTTCCTAGAACTGAAGATAACAACAGTCCTACTTGACTTGCTCGGCTGCCACTTGGAATCATCAATGTGGGCCTTTGTACTCAGAGCCACTGATGTAGGATTCAAGAAAAGGGGTCATTAATGAGGGAGACAACCCTACTATAATTCTTCTTTCCTATTTTCCTAGAGTTTAGCTGCCATTTGCTCATAAATTCCTTGTCTTTGTCCAAAATTGTCCAAAAAACTGCAATAAACACTCATTAGACTACATGGCAAAGTGACTAATCCAATTCACTCTATTGACATAAATATATTCAGAAACATGGACAAAACTATTGAAAATGGTGGATTAAATTAAAATAATAGGAAGAATGAGCCCATATAGTTACCCATTTCTGGGGCTCATCATCATCAATTGCTGAATAGTGAAACTTGAAACTTTCCATTGAAAACGACATTGAAACTTCAATATAGTAATATACCTATTATTTGATCCAAGTGCCAATGTACCTCGATTGTTGAATAGTGAAGTGGCTAAGCCTAAAGGTAACACACACTGAAGGTGACGCGTGACTTCCTGAGGGTCGTTATGGAGTATGGATAGAGCACACATTGGGGACTGCCCAATACGGATTTTGGACTTAGGCTCACCTTGGTGGTTCCTCGATATTGAGTATGGACTGTGTGATAGTGAGTAGCGATTAATTACTGAAGGTTTCAACATATGAGTTTTGGGCCTGAGAAATGAGAAATAAATTTTGGAATGACTGACATTTAGTTTTTAGCAATGCGACATACCTAAACTTGAAAAACCCGTGCTTGTCGAGTCAAGGGTGAAAATCGAATAAATTAGAATCAAACGTAGGAATCTGCTTTAATCGGCAAGTCTCAATTCAAACTTGCATTGACCATGAGTTAAACTTGGTCAATATGAGTTTGACTCCTAAATATTTAGATCGGATTGTTTAGAGAGTGAGAAGATTCTGACTCGTGATTAATCACAGTTGATCGGCGAGTCCTATTTCACTACTTGTAACTAAAATCTGAACTAAAAATAGGAGATCTTACAATTGAAACTAATTGTGAATTTTTTAAATTGAAATTGGCCCATCGGCATCATTTCTATTTGCGATTGGGCGCGTCAACGAAAGAGATCCATTTTAAATCGGGTTAATGGAAAAAATATTTTATGGAATATGTTTCTTTTATGTCGAGGAAGACGTCGTAATATTTTTTATTAAATTTGAATAAAATTACTATCTACTCTATATCTCTCGTATCTAATTATTTTTATCTCATGTAACTCATACATAAAGTAGGGTAATAGTGGACATGTAGCATTGAGCTCCACTCCTTTTAATCCAAAGTTCTGCATCCAAACCTTTGTGTCACTTGCGTTACAAAGCCTTCGTTGTAGAGTGTGGAGTTAACACCTACCTCTGCATGAAAAAAGTTACACATACCTTTTGACTTGGTTTTTTTCACCTTTTTTCCATTCTTTGTTTGGAGTCTGGGACAATAAGCTCCACATAATTATTTTCCATACCTCTATGTGAGTGTAAATTTGTACATTTTCTTTTCTTCAACCAATATCAAAAGTATTTGTAAGCTTCTTTCAAGGCATGAATACATGCTTCAGTCATGGAAATTGGCAAAGTTTCCAAAGCAAAAAATAACCATGGAGTTATCCTTTTCCATTTCAAATATGTTAGGATTCTATTAAGATTTTTTTAGAGATAATTATTAACCGACCCTCTACTTTTCCCTTTTTCTTAATATAAACTACATCTCTTATTACACTTCTAATCAAGAGATTTACATCAAATACTGCATCAAAGGAACAACGACTTTTCATAAATGCTTCCTTGTCCAATAGAATAATAAATGGTCAACATGTCAGCTTGGCTCCAATTTCTTGGGAATTAATAATTGTTTTGAAAAATGATTGCTCTTGTTTGAAACTAGAACTATGTTTAAGCTTTGAAAATGGATTTTCCTCCAAATTGATCTTGGAAAGGTCCTTATTAAAGGCTTCTCTATATCTTCTCCACTAGAATGAATGGCTTGTATGTTGAAAAGTATAGCAGAGCTCCCTTCTAAAAAGCCCGATCATCCCATTGTCACCAAGAGCTCCTCCCTTTCCCCAAATTGGACCCAAAAAAACATTAAGTACTTAATTATGATCCAACCTAAGAAATTTTGATTAACACTGCAACTCAAGAGCTATTAAGTTTAAGGTGAGCTAATATGATTTGACATTCTTTCATTGAATAAGTATATTGTTTTTTGATTTGTAATTTGTGCTTGTAATATGTGGTACTGACCTTGTTTCCCCTTAAAGGGTTTTTATTCTTGGGCTATGACAATGCTAGTAAGATTTAGGCCTTTTTTAGTATTTGTACCCCATGATCATTTTTACAAGATGTATGTCCTATGTGGAAATAAATAAGCATTTAATTATTACCTCCTAAACTAAAGAATTGTTTCTTTTATTACGTGCCATGTAACATCCTCTACAAATTGAGGAGGAATGGGAGGTAATATCTTATCCATCCCCATAGACTATAGTCCTCCATAAAGGGGAACAAACCCTAGAATACCCATTGTTGGGAAATTTTGGGGAAACTGGGCTTTAAAAAACCAAATTTGGGGTTTGGAGTAAGGTTTACTCAATCACTTAAGAATATGAAACCCTTTGGAAAATCTATAAATAAAGAAGAATTGAATTCATTTTGGATCACCAAGTGTGGATTAATTCATTTGTTCTTTAGCATTAGGTCTGATAGTTTTTGACCCCTTCTATATCTTGTCAATCTCGGTGGTGAAACATTCCACCCTAGTTGACATTCCCTTATTATCTCATTGTTTGAGCACAAGGGTCTCTGGCTGGTTAGCGAATTCTGTTGGATATTGGTCTCTTGTCTTTCTCTGGGCACAATATTTATGTTAAAGGTGAATGAATTTGGAGGATAGTGCATGATAGCTTAGTTTTTTTTGGAATTCACCTCTCTTGAAGGAAGTAACAAAGTTTCTAAGTCCTCAATAACTTGTTCTGGGCAAAGCACTTACCTTAGGTAGTGGATTCATTTCTAGCACCTGGAGTAACGAAACTCTTTGCTTTATTTATTTTTTGTGTGCATATTTAAAAGAAGCACTTCCCTAGTTATTTATTCTCATCCTTAGCTAAGGAAGCATGTTTTCATATATCATATCATATTCACTAGCGACAGACTTTGATTGTCTTGTCTATCCATGCAAGGAAGGTGCATTAGGATTAGGAGATAAGAAAGTTGAGACATTGTTGTACATGTTTCCAGATTCATTGTACCTTCCAGACTAAAGGAAAAGTGAATAGTAGTGTTTGAAATTTTTAGTTATTTTTTGTTTAAAAAAGTAATAAATAGTGATGTGATTTGAGTTTCAAATCTGTGTACTTCCTGTTAATTTATTCAGTGGAATGTGCTTCCCTATTCATAACAAGGGGTTTTTCTGTAGTATCTAGCCTCCAAAGCTTCTTGAATGCAAACTAAATATCAAATCATGCCCTTTTACACCAAATCATCTAAGGAATCACCCTAGAGAAGTTCCAACGTAGACTAATGAGCTTTGACAGGCCAAATCCAACCCCATGTCACTATACAAGTGTTGACATCACTGTTACAAAAATTATTCTGAAGTGTTGCATCCTACACCAATTCCTAAGATGGATGCCCAAAGGGCTTCTGGAACAAGGCTCAACCTTCATTACCACATTTAAGACTTTTCAAAGGAATCGGTCCCTTTAAACCATACCAATTTTTACACTTTCACAATTTGGCCATGTTCTTATCAATTTATATTTTGTATTGAAAAGTCAGTCCTAGTTTACATGTTTATTAAATTTAGGAACAATTATAGGTCAGCTCTAGAAAAATGTCAACAAATTTGTGTGATAGGTTGGAATTTCTCCAAATACTATCACACATGTATATATAATCACACATTTTCCTTTTTGGATCTTGATTGGTTGAACAAAAAGGTTTGCTACCTATGTAATTTTGTCCCATACCTCCACATCAACACTCGTAGATAACAATATTCTTAATTCTTCATCTGTGTGCATAGTAAGCTCCCTTTTGGTTTCTATTTTTGATGGAGAAACCTCGGACAATACATCTTTTACCACAGAGATGTTGTTGTTGGATGGAAATCTCCAGAGGAGTCTTACACCAAACATATAAATGGCTATAAGCATTGACATATGAAGATGTACAGACCCTAAACTATGTGCATTCATGATCCAAAATGGATCTAGAATAGAATTTTAAGTCTAAAGTGTTCCTCACAGAGCAAAATGAAAGTCCAAGGATGCTCCTAGAAATAGTCCCATTGCGCATATCCTTTCATTTTAAATCTACTGCAATTTGAATGGACCAAAATGGACTTCAGATGATGAAGTTATCACAGAAAGAAAGTTGCCTTTGTCCTTTGAAAAGGAGGCAAATTCTTATGAAAATGGGCTTAAGACCTTATATGCAAAAATCGCATGTGAAAGGTTTAAAGGGTGGACCCAAAATATTATGTTTTGTAGCCTAAACCATTATCAGATCCATGAGATGTATCAGATCAGAGTGACGAAGGGATAAAGGTTTGGTGGGAGGACAAGGCGACATGTGATTAGCGATTGCGATATCGATGATCGGAGGAGCAGAAGGCATAGACCCTGCCAATGAGATACACGAGGTGCAATATTGGCGATCGGTGATCGGCAATTGGCGATCGGTGATCGGAAATCAGCGATCGGTGATCAGTGATCCTTGATATAAAAGGCCATTGATAACATGACATACGATAAGTGATAAGGGCCGGACTTGATGGGATTATAGACCTGATTTCATAATATTTGAAATTTGAAAATTTTGATTTTCAATGTATTTCCCGTGTAAATGGGTTTTTGGACATTTTTCCATGCGACTTACAACTTGCGATAGCTGAACCCAATGGGGTTTATAAATGCAGTCCTATAAATTTTGAGTTTTGATTTAAAAATGTTTGTTAGTCTTTTCTTTGTATTAGCACATTTTTGTATAAAAATTGAAATACAAGAGGAAATGACCCAAAGCGAAAAATCCGGACCCAAAAGATTTATAGATGCGGCTTTATGTTATTAGATTTACGTAGTAAGTGGGATTTCGAGTGGACCTCAGGTGGTAACTAGTATTGGACGGGTTTGACTCGATCCCATACACTGGCCAACATGTGGCATGGCATAGGAGAGAGAAAACCACCTTTTCGAGTAGGTAATCTTTGTGCACATAAGCCACCCAAAATGGATGTCATTCATTGGATCAGAGATCAGGCAGATCAATGGTGTGAAATATGAAGGGGCTTGTGATAGCCATAAAAGGCAGACCTGATAGGATCTTAAGCACGATCCTATAATATTTTATGTCCGGGAAAATGCTCAATCATGTGTTTTTGGCAGTTTTTCCTGTGTATTTCATTTTTAGCTATTTCTACAAGAGGAAGGCTGAACGGTTGGGTTTTCCTATGCCCGTTGATTCACATCAATGAGAAACTAATTATTTTTGGGAAACAAATGGTTTTCCATGATGGAGGAAAGTAATTTATGAGTTACAAAAACACAAAGAGCACAATTGACCAAGGGTCGCGCGGAGATTGATGAAGGTTGCTAGAAGGTTGCTAACGGGCGCTTAGATGTCGATCAAACCATTGATGCACGCAGAGGCTGAGAGAGTGCAGAGAGTTTTTTGGAGGACTAAGAAAGGTCACTGGTAGTTGTTGAGAGTTGCTTGGAGGTCAAGAAAACTACAGAGGCACGTAGAGGTCAAGAGAAGCTCATAACCAAAACCAGAGCCAAAGCCAAAAAGCCTGAAAGCCTGAAAGCTTTAGAGCCAGGGATAAGATGGTGTTCTAAGCCCATTGTTTCTGTGTAATCTAATGGAGTTGAGCATGGAGATTGTAAAATAAATTATGCCATAATCCCAGAGAGCCTAGTCGAGTTAACTAGAGCTCAAGGAGACGTAACCCAAGAGTTTTGAGTGAACTCCATATTAATATTGTTGTTATGTGTGTTTGTTTATTTGCTGCATTATTTACTGTCACATGTATTTAAACATAAACATAAGAAATAGAACTTAAATCACTTGATAGTTAAAGGCAAACATAAGCATACACCTATTTTCAAGCACTTTTAATTCCGCAATTGGTTAATCACTAGATCTTTGGAATATATATATAAGCTTTGGAGTGGGAGAGGTTGTTGTAAGTTAGACAAGAAGCCTTGAGTGCCCCATTTTAGATCAGGTGGTATCGGAGCTTAAGTTTGATTAACCCCACTCAAAGAAGGTGATATCAAAGTTGGTTATACCAGAGCAAGTGGTATCATATCAGAATGCTTGATTGACAGAGCAAATATTGCTTGTCCCAAAGGTGTTTAAATAGGCATAGGTTGATTGTATGCTTGTTTATAAACTGACTATTGTGTGAGTTTGCAAAGTTGAAGGGAAAGTTTTTGTTAGCTTAGTCCAGGAGAGGACAAAAAGGAGGAAGGGCTAAAGGCATTCTTCTTATCCAAAAGGACCTCAAAGAAATCCTTGAAGCATAAGAGGTTTGTTGCAAAAGGTTGACTGTATAAGCTCTTTGTTAATCTTGTTTGAAGTTCTTTTGTTCATTTTCATAATGACAACTTCTACAAGTGAGTCCTAAAATTCCTCCTATATCACAAGATTCTTTGATGGAGAGATGATGCAAGACTTGTTCATCATGATGGACAAGGTGAGAGAAATGTATGAGGATGGAAGCAAGAGAAGCATACTTAAAGAGCAGTTGAATTCCATGGAGGAAGAGAAGTAGTTTCTTTCTGACAAATTGCAAGAAATGGAGAGGCAACTTCATGTTGCAAATATGAACCTAAAAAGGATGCATAAGTTGGAGACACAACTCTTTATTGCCAAAGAAGCCTTATTCAAGTATAAGCTTAAAGAAGATGTAAATAATTCCTGTTTGTCTTCAAATTCTTCTAAGAATGCTTATATTGGTTCTTTTGGAAAACATACCAAAGGCATAGGCTCCAAGCTAATGTCCAAGATGGGCTATGAAGTAAAATGCTTGGGAAAACATGCACAAGTTATTTTTGAGCCAATAATAGTTGAGGAAAGGCCTAAGTATTTGGGCCTTGGCGATCGACAGTCTTATGGAAAGAGTTCCAAAGCTGCCATGAAGGCCATTGAAACAATTCCAAGGAGTTTCATTGCCTGTCTTCTACCTCAAGATTGTGAAGATTTTATTCTTGGGGAATGCAATAGATTGAAGCATACTTTGCATAAAGAAGGTGTATATTAGCATACACTTGCAACAGAGAGTTGTGGAAACTCTGATAGCCTAGAGGAGGTTGATAGTGTTACAAAGGGAGCCACTTCTTCATCCAATTCACCTCATGATGAAGGAAATAAGGGTGAAAATGAAAGGTATAAATATGGTTCTAACCATATTCCTTTTCATTATGTTAAGCATGATAAATTTCCATATAAGTATGGGAAAATAATTGTATGTTCCTTTTGTGGTTTGGATAACCATAATGTTTCTAGATGTTGGAAGAGAGTGGCCACATACAGGAAACTTTTGAAGGAAAGGAAGAAAGAAGCCAAAGGTCCATTGGACAAGGCAAATCATGCTATCATGAGGATGCACATGTGTTGCACCTACTGACATAAGCAAGGACACATTGCTGAAAAGTGTTGGACTCTGAATCCAACAATGCTTCCACGAATCTTGAAGAAAGTGGAAGGAGAAAATTGCAGGAATGGAAAGGAAGATTCCATGAATGATGTGTTTTAGGATGATTCACATGTTGATGCTAATGTGTAGACAAAGGTAGCACCTTTGAAATGGATTAGTAAGAAATGGTTAGAGTTCTTATCCAATTAAAGATTGCATGTCTTTTGATTTGATTCATCTATTTTCATTTCTTTGTTAATGGAATGCAAGTTGCAGGGTTTTAGCAAGACGGTGAATGGAAAAAGCTAAGTAGGAGACTCACTTTGTTGTTGCAACATTATGTTCATTTCAGCTTCGAAATTATAGTGTGATTAAGTGAAAGTTGAAGGATGAAATGCATGTATAAGCATGATGTGCATGAACACAAGGATATTGATGATTTCCTTGTATTTGAACATGTATGTGTAATTAACTTGAAGGGTTGATGGATTTGTTTTAAACATGCATGTAATGTTAATATTGAGTTGAGAAAAATTGATTTGGTCTCCAAGATGGAGATAATGATGAAGTGTTTCATCTTTGGAAAAGCATGTAGAAAAGATGTAAAGGCATGCTTGACTTGAAGGGTCATTGTTTTAAAGGCATGTTTTGTGGGCTTGTTATCTAGTCCATCATTTGTATGCAGATGTAAGACAAGAAGGTGTTCATAAGATGTGAAAATCTATTTCTTTTGTTGAAGCAGGAGTTTAGGCCATCTAGTTGTTGTTTGTATTTCTATTGTTGTTAACAGTTGTTGTTGACGGCATGTCAAATAGGTACAAATGAAAGTTTTTATGAAGCATATGTAACTTCACATTGGTTTGGGCCACCTTGGATCAATGATCAAGGAAGAGAAGTTCAAACTACCTTTTGTGACCATCTCAGCAGGAGTTTTGTGTGAAGTCAAGGAGGAAAACAGTTCTTCCCAGGAGGACCAGCACATCCAGGAAGGAAAGTGGTCAAAGGCTTTGGTTCAGAGGCACTATGCAAGGCAAGTGTATGGAGGCTGAAAAAAGAGGGTGTTGTTACTCTCATTTACTATTCAGATTAGTATGTCAGTCTTTTGGAGACCAAAATTTCTTTTAGTGGGAAAGTGTGATCTAAAATGGATCTAGAATAGACTTTTAAGTCTAAAGTGTTCCTCACAGAGGAAAATGAAAGTCCAAGGATGCTCCTAGAAATATTCCCCTTGCATAGATCCTTTCATTCTAAATCTACTGCAATTTGAATGGAAAAAAATGGACTTTGGATGATGAAGGTATTGCAGAAAGAAGGTTTCCTTTGTCCTTTGACAAGGAGGCAAATTCTTATGAAAATGGGCTTAAGGCCTTATATGCAAAAATCGCATGTGAAAGGTTTAAAGGGAAAACCTGAAATATTATGTTCCGTAGCCTAAACCCTTATCAGATCCGCGAGATGTATCATATTGAAGTAATGAAGGGATAAAGGCCTGGCGGGAGGACAAGGGGACATGCAATTACTGATTGCAATATCCGCAATCAAAATGATTGGGGTGATCGGTGATCAGAGGAGCAGAAGGCATAGACCCTGCCAATGTGATACGCGAGGTGCGATATCAGTGGTCGGTGGATCGGTGGATCAACGATCGATGATCCCCGATATAAAGGGCCATTGACAATGCGACATGCGATAAGCGATAAGGGCCAAACCCAATGGGATTATAGACCCATTTTCATAATATTTTAAATCTAGAAATTTAGATTTTCAATGTATTTCTCGTGTAAATGGGTTTTTGGCCATTTTGCCATGTGACTTGCGACTTGCAATAGCCGAACCCGACGGGATTTATAAATGTAGCCCTATAAATTTTGAGTTCCGATATAAAAAAAATTGTGGGGTTTTTCTGTGTATTAGCGCATTTCCGTATAAAAATTGTAATACAAGAGGAAATGACCCAAATCGAAAAAGCCAAACCTGAAAGATTTATACATGCAGCTTTATGTTATTAGAGTTTTGTGGTAAGTGGGATTTCAGGTGGACCTCAAGCAGTAAGTGGTATTGGATGGGCTCCGCCTGATCCCGTACACTAGCGAACACGTGGCATGGCAAAGGAGAGAGAAAACCACCTTTTCAAGCGGGTAATCTCCATGCACATAAGCCACCCAAAATGGATGTCAGACGTTGGATCAGAGATCAGGCAGGTCAACGATGTGAAATACAAAGGGGCTTGTGACAACCATAAAAGGCAGACCAAATAGGATTTTAAGCATGATCTTATAATATTTGAAGTCTGAGAAAATGCACAATCATGTGTTCTTGTCATTTTTCCCTATGTATTGATTTTTGGCTATTTCTACAAGAGAAAGGCCGAACGGTTGGGTTTTACTATGCCCGCCGATTCACGGTAATGAGAAATTAATTCTTTTGGGGAAACGCATGGTTTTCCATGATGGAGGATAGTAACTAATGTGTTACAAAAACACAGAGAGCATGATTGACTAGGGGTCATGGGGAGATTGTTGAAGATCGCTAGAAGGTTGCTAAGGGGCACTTGGAGGTCGAGCGAACCATTAATGCACGCAGAGGCTAAGAGAGCACGGAGAAATTTTGGGAGGACTAAAAAAGGTCATTGGATGGTTGCTGAGAGTCGCTTGGAGATCAAGTGAACTACAGAGGCATGTAGAGGCCGAGAGAAGCTAAGAGCCAGAGCCAGAGCCAGAAACCCTGGGAGCTTCAGAGCCAGGAATAGGATGGTGTTCTAAGCCCATTGTTTCTGTGAAATTCAATGGGGTTGAGCATGGAGCTTGTAAAAGAACTTATGCCATAATCCTAGAGAGCCTAGTTGAGTTGACTAGAGCTCAAGGAGACGTAGCCCAAGAGTTTTGGGTGAACTGCATGTTAATATTGTTATTATGTGTGTTTGTTTATTTGCTACATCTTTTACTATCACATGTATTTAAATATCAGCATAAGCAACAAAACTTAAAGCACTTAACAATTAAAGGCAAACATGAGCATACACCTATTTTCAAGAACTTTTAATTCTACAATTGGTTAATCACTAGATCTTTGGAATATATATATATAAGATTTGGAGTGGGAGAAGTTCTTATAAGTTAGACAATAAGCCTTTAGTGCCTAATTTCAGATCAATTCAATACATTGCTTTTTCTTTCATGGAAAATTTTGTTCTACATAGTAGATGTGTTGTGGCACTTGAGTGTGTTTGCATAAAAGATTCTAAGGCCAAACCCTAATTCTCATGTGTCATGGAAATTCAACATATGCCTTGCTCACCTAAGAACTACTTGTAACTCATCTTAGGGTACTCATGTACAATCTCACTTATCCCACTTAAGAAGTTACCAAGACAAGGCTCATCACATCCAAACTTGGTCTAAAACAATTAATCAACACAGTTTACATCTTGACATGCCATAGCACCTAACATGTCTTAGAATGCCTTCGCACTATCTGGAATGCATTAGTATCCCATACATTCCTTGGCATGCTTTGAGACTCCCTAACACACTATGGAACTTCCTAACATGCCTTGGTATTTTTGCATACCTTGGCATTGCCTAGCATATAACCTTATCACTCCCTCCTTAACACACCTAGAACTGATTGAAACTCCCTCTCACACACTCTTATTCGTTAATTTCCATGCATTTTGAACTAATGATTCCTTATGTTTCCTTGAAACCCCCTAACACTCGCTAGCTCACCTTAGCACCTGACACATCTTGGTCTACCGCCTTAACACTCTAACATTCCTTGGCACTACATAGTATACCTTGTCACTCTCTCCTTTACACACCTAGACATCAATGACACTCTTGGTCACAAACTCTTATTGATTCATTTCCATGCATTTTTACATAGTTCTCCCTTGTGTTTCCATAGAACTCCTTATCACTCCTTGACATGTGTTTTTACACCCTAGCACCTATGAAATCTTGGCATTTCGCCCTAGCCTCTAGCATGCCTTAACATTGCCTAGCATACCTTGTCAATTTGTCCTGAACACAACTAGAACTCACTAAAACTTCTAATCACAAACTCTTATTTGTTTATTTCCATTCATTTTGACATAGTTCTCCCTTGTGTTTCTCTGGCATTCCCAGCTAACACTTCCTTACACGTGTTGGCACATCTTGGCCGCATGTCACCCTAGAACTATAGCATTCCTTAGCATTGCCAAGCATGCCTTGCAACTCCTCCTTAACACACTTGGAACTCACCAACACTCCATTCCACACACTCTTATTCCTTCATTTCCATGCATTATGACCCAGTGCTCCCTTGTGTTTTCCTAACTGTTGAGGGAAATGCTCCCCTAGGGCTTTTGGGTTGAAACCCTAGCAGACTGAAAGTTGTCTATAAAAAGAAACACACATTCACACAACCATTATGCTATTATAAGCAAATTCTATAGTAAGATGGGCGTACCTTAGGTCCTATGTTTGAGAAGGTCCTTTAGGGTCCAAACCTTTCTTCAAGTCCCTTTCGCTCCTTTGTCCTGCAAAACAACCAATTCCAAAGAACACAGAAGTATATGGACAAAGACTTATAAAGAAATCATCTTCATGTTATAAAGAAAGGTAGTTAGTTATGAACTCTAAAAAACCATTCACATATGAATTCCAACATGAATATCATAAACATAAAGAGGATTTATATCAGGAAGCGAGACGTGTTTCTTTTATTATAAAAAAATAAAATTCATAAAAGGAATAATTTCACCTGAGTAACCTTTCGTAGGCTCCAAGTAAAGCTTCCTTCTGGATCTGTCCAGCCTCAAGCCTTTAGCAAACTCCTTCCATGACTTACCCCATGATGTCATAAGTAGTGGATGAACATCAACACATAAGGAAACAAGGGTTTCCTATACAAATGTGGGAAGTGCAAAAGGAACAAGTGTCTTTGGACTTGGTCAAGGGAAAAATCTCAATATAATAACCTTTCTCTCTCTTCTCTCCTCCCTTAGGCCTTCCCTTTGAGGTCTTTTTATACGTCTCCCAAAGTAGTTTTTTAGTTTAGAGTTGGTTGGGAACAGTTGGGCCACGGGCACTAATAGGTTATCAGCAGGTAAAACCCACAATCTCCGCTCGAAATTAAGGAGTTTTATATTTTTTTAAGTGTTTTAATACATATACACTGGTTGGGTATATGCCTACCCGCGTATACATGCATTTAACTCAGGGCAATGTCGTGTATAAGGAATAAAACACTGTTTTTTAAATTTTGGACCAAGTTTGGAAGGAGGGGTTGCCCTAGGCCATGAGTGCAGCATCACAAACCATAAGAGTGAGATTTGGAGCTATAACAGATGCCCCCTAATATATGAGGTTAGAAGGGGTACATGATGGCCGAAATGTATT
>APFE030741845.1:8284-37363 GCA_000404065.3 Pinus taeda
TGTTTTCTCTTGGCCAAGGAATGATCACGGAATTCCTGTGCTTGTACATGATCCAATAAGTGTTCCTCTCCTCTGTTTTATTTTATGTTTTTTACCACCTTTCCGCATTTCTAAATTGCAGGAAAAAAGAATAGCTTAAGATTTGTTCCAATACACCTTAAGTTCAATTTCTGCATTTTTCAATGTTTTTCTTCAGAAACAGTTATGAGCTTGTATTCTTAAATGATCTGGTTTACGCTGTTTCTTTCACATATGAGTGCATGTATTAGGAATTCTTAACTGCTCCGAGATCCCACTCATCCACTTCTCCTCTTTGTCAGCATGATGAAATGATTCTCCTTCTCCTTTCATCCCTGATATTCACTCCGTACTTTCAGTAGACAGAGAATTGTATCCTGTGTGGCTATCCTGCTCCGTATCCCCTTGTGACCAAGAGAACGCTCGCAAGCCTCAATCTGTGACTCCGTGCCCAATGGTTCGGAACTTATCACACCTTACCGTGCCTCTTTGTTCGAGAATCCTACCTTCTTTCTGATCACAATGAACACTCCCTTGAAGTCAGAAAGCTAGTCTAAAATCGTCAACTAAGGTTGAATTAAAAGGAGAGAGCCCTCTCCGATTGCAGGTGGGCTAGAACCTGCAATTAGAAGATTGGTTTGTGGTTACCTCGGCCGTATCCCTATTAGGAGCCTAGGGACAACCTGAGTGATAACACCACCTTATCTTTTTGACAATCCAAACATTCTTCTAAATACTTAAATGCCTCTCCTTTCATACTTAGTTAATAAAAATATTTTTCTAAGAGTTTTAAAGATTTTAGTAGCCTGGATAAGTTGAAAAAGGATTCGTATGAGTTTCATTTAGCATAAATTGTCTAATTCTATGCATATTTATAATAAAAATTCTATTGTTGAAATTCAACAAACCATCCCTATTCACAACATAATGTGATACTTGTATTGGGATAATTTCATTTTTCAATATTTATTGTATTTTTATGTATCCTTGATCTTCTAAGTTGTACCCTCATCTATTCATCAAGGTTTGTTTCAACATTTCTAGCAGAGATTCCATATATTTGATTTTAACTTTCTCTTAATGCATCCACAATTTTATTCAGCTTTCCCTTAACATGTTTCATGTCAAAATCAAATTCACTAAGGAAAGACATCCACCTTTCTTGTCTTGCATTTAAATCTAGTTGACTAAATAAAAGCTAACATGATTAATTACTAAAGTGAATTTCCCACATAAATGGTAGTGCCACCACATATTTAATTCATGAAACATTATAGACAGTTCGAGATCATACATTGCATAATTCATTTTATGCTCTTTTGGCTTTCTCGATTCATAGGCTATAACACGGTTATCTTGAATTCATGCTAGACCTAATCCTTCGAAACAAGCATCTATGCACATTATATAATCTTTATTTGGATAAAAAATCTTAATTATGGGAGCCAAAATTAGCAAATAATTCACCTGATCAATGCTTTCCTAACATTTTTGTCTTCATATATGTTAAATTGTAGCAAGAAAAGGCTTAATTTGGCTTGTTCCTTAGTCAAATGAAGAAATTTGAATATCCAATTCAGCGAGATGAGTTGAGAGGTATTTAGAAGGAGTGGCATTGCCAAATCACTTAGTTAATACATTCAATTTGATTTGGTGTGCTAGTAGTAGACTTGTTTGTAAGTTGGCGGCTAAGATCTAGCCGTATAGAGTTATTATTTTTAAAGAAAGTCAATTAGTTTAGCTCTAGTGTATAATAGAGTTAGTATGATTTTAGTTGATTATTTGTGACTCTTTTTAACTCATTGAACTCTTAGTCAAATATTCAATTTTATAAAAGTATCCCTAGTCATGCATGCAATTCGAATTTCATAATGATATCAAGTAAAAAGGCATAATTGTAATTCTATTGTATACTATTTCGATTGTATAGAGTTTGTGCATGTAGGTGAAATTATTCTCTTGGTATTTTCACAAAGAACTACCAGATTTCCTTATTCTTTAAGAGCAAGAATTGTACAAGGAAGGAGGAGGAAGCAATAGCCATTTTTTGGCTAAGTATTGGCATAGATCAAAATTGTAGAGTAGTTTGAGCTTCATGAATTGAAACAATCATTGTAATTGGTCATTTTTCTCATCTGATATAATACAAATAAAGGATGGGATTTTCCTAGTTGTGTTGCCCATTAATGTTTTTTTTCATTATGATTAAATGATTTCATGTGTTTCTATTGTCAATTTCACCTCCACGAAATTTAGTAGAAGATATTTGTGTCTATTGATGTTGGTGAGATTTCTTTAGCAACTACAGATTTTGAGTTTCTATATGGTACCAAAGCTATTGAAAACTACACAGAAACTAGGTTATTAATCATCTCCGAAAGAAATTTCCAATAGTAGAGTTTTTGGCCTAGGTATTTATTCATTGTAGGAAAATTGTCTTTCAATGGATTGAGGCTTGAGTATGCATTAGAGCGGACTTCAAATTTTTGTGCTTGGAAGGATAGAGTGTAATTTGTTCTATATGACAATGGAATACTAGAGTACACAAAAAAATATATTTTAAAATCAATAACATCAAATGCACAATGATTGACTTTGTTGAAGAAAGATATTGCAAAATCGAGGAGGGTTATTCTGGAGGGAGTTAGAGACCATGTGATTTTCGATTTGCATGGAAAGGAGACTAATTTTGCAATGTAGAAAACTCTCATAGAACTATTCAAAAGTAGTAGTAATTCCTGGAAGTTGGCATTGAAACATAAGCTCGGGAGCATTCAAATGAATAAAAACAAAACTATTGTTCAATACCTATCTAGATTCATTCAGGTGAGAGATGAACTTGGACGAGTTGGAGAGACTGTGAAACCATTTGATATTATGATCTTAGCACTCCTTGGTCTTCCAAAGTCCTTACACAACTATCAGGATGTAGATAATGAAAGAGTCAAGCTCCCATATTGGGAGGGACTTTGGTGTGACTTGCTAGAGGACGAGATTAGAAGAAACACTATAAATGGAGTCTCATCCACAATTGATGAGGAAGAAAACTTTGTTTTAGCTAGAAAATGAAATAAATCCAAAGGAAAGAAGTCCCAACACAAGGTATAATCTATACAGGATCATCTAAAAAAAAAATACCTATATAAAATTAAATTCTTTCACTACCATGAGTATGGAGATTTTGAAACAAAGTTTCCACATAAGAAATCCAGTGAGAAGCTTACAGCAGAAGGAGGAGATGCTATCACATCACAATTCAAGTTGGATTTCAGCCTCATTTCTTGTATGGCAAGCACTATTCAAGGTAGTGTGTGTTAGTTAGACTGTAGTGCTTGATTTCACATGACAAGAAATAAGTATTTCTTCAGCAGCTCAGAGGAGAATCACCTATAATTACACATAGAGCTTGGAGAAAATGGAGGATATAGTACCAAAGGGATTAACACTCTCACCTTTAACAGGGAGTCCAATGCCCATCTTCACATAAAGAATGTAACATATATGCCTAGTATGAAGGAAAATATAGTTTATGTAGCTATAATTGAATATAGATGATATGATGTGGTGTTTAGTAAAGGGAAGTCCTCTGTAAAGCATGTTGCGATTGAATAGATTAAGAATATTTGTGTTAGGATTAGAAATATATACAAGATCGAGGCTATTGCATGCACTGCATTGAGAATCAAGCAGGAACATGTTTAGGTATGAGATGTTGGAGAGCTCTGGAACAGGCACATGGGCCACCTACAACACAAAGCTTTAAAAATAATGTAGCAGATCATCACTACTCTTCCAAAATGTACCCTTGATAAACATGATGTGTGCAAGGAATGCACTCTTAGAAAATATGCTAACTCCTCCTTCCAAGGCCAAGATAGCTGAGCTAGAGCCATCTTAGAGTGAGTTCACTCAAATGTGTGTGGACCATTTTCCATACTCTCAATTGCAAATCACAAGTATTTTGTGATCTTCATATATTACTTTTCCTACAAATGTTTGATCTACTTCATGAGGAAGAAAGATGTGTTTTATTCAAAGTTTTTTGAATTTAAAGCCTTACCTGAAAATTTTATTGGAAAGAAAATTAAATCCCTCAAAAGTGATAATGGATGAGAGTATGTGTCTAATTCCTTAAAAGAATTATGTGACAAGGAGTGTATTATAAGGGATTTGATTTCACCCCATAACCCACAACGAAATGGGGTTGCAGAGAGAAAAAATAGAAGTATTGTAGGAGATACTAGAGTAATGTTGCATGACTAGGGATTAACACAATCCCTGTAGGAGAAAGCTTGGAATACAATTTTTAACTTGCAGAATAGGAGCCCTCACAAAACTCTTGCCGTGATTACACCCAGAGAGGATTTTTGTAGGATGAAGCTATATGTCTACCACTTTTGCATTTTTGGATCCATAGTCTATTGTCATGCCTGAAAGGATAGAAGGAAAAAATTAGAGCCCATTGTAGAGAGGGGGATCTTTGTGGGCTATTTTGAGACACCCCATATTTACGAGGAGTACATTCCCTCACTCAGGATAACTATTATGAGGAGTGATGTGAGACTTAATAAGGTGAGAGTGATGAGGATCTCTCTTGAGTGAGAGTTGATCATACCACTAGAAGAGGAGCTCCTAGATCCAACAGAGGAGCCCTCGTCAAATCCATAGAGTCAAACCTTTCTTAAAGGAATGAGGACATTCCAACATGATGATGTACAGGACTGGAGAGTACATTAAGTGGAGGCACCCACTCACACAAAGCCTTCCATTTAAGGGAGGAAGAAGACCATGACGGTTTACAAGTTGGTGTAGAAATGTTAGGATTAATTTGGATCGCCAAGATCCTTGTACAGGTAAAGGATATCATTAGAGAAATATAAACGATTCTTTTGAAGAGGCAGTTTCCCAAGAATTTTGGTTTGATTCCATCGTGGAGCATTATAACTCCATAATGAAGAAAAATGTTTGGGAGGTGGTGCCAAGAGTTGAGAATAAGTCAGTTGTTGGTTCTAGGTGGTAGTATAAGGTGAAACATTAAGAAGTACAAGGCCAAATTTGTTTCCAAAGGATTCTCATAGGTGGAGGGAAATGATTATGAGGAGACATTTTCCCCTGTACCAACATACTAATCTATGAAGACAATACTTGCATTAGTGGCACAGTTGGTTGAAAGACCCACCAAATCGATTTTAAAGCCACCTTCATCAGTGGATCAACTGAGGAAGATATATACATTGTGAAACCTAAGGGTTCGAGACCTCTAATAGGGAGATACATGTGTGTAGGCTTAAGAGATCCCTCTATCATCTCAAGCAAGTACCTTGTGCTTGGTAAAATTGGATAGATTCTTACCACAGAGGCTTGGGATTCACTAAAAGTGAAGCAGGTGTCAATATCCACTATGTTATGGTAGATGTCAATAAGTTCATATTAGTTCTTTATGTGGCTTTTTTGATATAGACAAGAGATGACATGTTGATCCAGTATTGCAAGGAGGACCTTGCAAGAAGTTTTAAGATGAAGGATATGGGTTTGGTGCACTACTTCTTTCAATTGGGGGTATGGTAGGGAAATGCAAAGATATTTGTTGGAAAGGGGATGTACACCTTTGAAATCCTTTAGAGATTCCACATGTAGTATTTAAAACCCGTGGATACTGCACTAGGTAGTAATTGGAGGAAATATCATTATTTTATAGGGGAGGTAGTAGATGGCACTATCCACAAGGAGTTGGTGGGGTATTTGATGTACATGGTGAAAACAAGCTCTTATATTTGTTTTTTAGTGAACAAGCTTAGTTAGTTCATGGTGGAGCCTACCAAGCTTCACTACAAAGCAATAAAACAAGTTCCAATATACCTCAGTGAAACAACAGAATTTGGTTTATGGTACATGAAGACTAGTGGAGTGAGGCTCCAAGGATTCACAGATGCGGAATGGGTAGGGAATTCCTCTTATAGGAAGAGCACATCAAGAGTATTCTTTAGTGTTGGGTTAGCAATAGTTTCTTGGTATAGTAGCAAACAAAGAACTGTAGCACTTACCTCAATAGAGGTTGACTATGTAGATGTTAGTTAAGCAACACGTGAGGCTATTTGGATGAGGAAGATACTCGTTGGTCTCTTCAGTTAGGGTATGGATCCAACATTGATCAATTGTGACAATAATAATTTTATAAAACTCTCTAAAAATATTTTATTTCACGATAGGTCAAAGGATGTAGACATCAGGTACCATCATGTGAGAGATTGTGTGTAGAGGATTATTGTTATGGTGCAATACATCCCTACAGAGGAGCGATTTGTAGACATCTTAACACATGCTTTATCAAGGGGCAAGTTCGACCTCAACAAGAATAAGATTGGGTTTGTTTAAAGCCTTTTTCTTGCTAAGAGGGATGTTAAGTTATTGTATGTTCTATGCTTATAATAGTTTACTTCTTTTTCTTATTATATTCCACCGATTAGCAATCACATGTACATAAAGTAAAGTGCAAATAGAACATTAAACGATTGACAAAAAACAAGCCAAGCCAAGAGACACAAGATGTGGCGGCTAGCCAGGGACAAACCCCACAATGTGTGGGGAAACCCTTTGATAAAATCTTCTTTTATCTTCAATAATTCAGCAGAGAGAAATAGTACAATAAATCTGATTCATATCAGTAGTAGCAAACCCTAAATAGCATCAGCATTACCAGCTTTATTATCAAACTAGGGAAGACGATATCTCACAAACCAACCGTCAGATTGACTTCATTCCACCACCAAAATTTTCGGCTTCCAGAGGAGGTTCAGATGAACCTACAGTGCAGTTCCAAAGAGAAGATATTCTAGGCCACGCAAGTAAATCTTTACTTCTGCGGTTGCACCTTCAGTTTCAGCAGTTTCCGGCTTCAAACTAGGGCAGCTGATATCTTGCAAACCGTTCATCGGATTGACTTCATTCCACCACTAGAAGTTGCGGCTTTTAGAGGAGGTTCAGATGAACCTACAGTGCAGTTCCAAAGAGGAGATCTTCTAGGCCACGCAAGTGAATCTTTACTTCTACAGTTGCAGCTTCAGTTTTAGCAGTTTCCGGCTTCAAACTAGGGTAGTCGATATCTTGCAAACCGTTCATCGGATTGACTTCATTCCACCACCAGAAGTTGCGGCTTTTGGAGGAGTTTCAGATGAACCTATAGGAATGTTCCAAAGAGGAGATATTCTAGGCCATGCAAGTCAATATTTACTTCTGCAGTTGCAGCTTCAGGCTTCACATGTGTGAGAGAGAGAGACCCATTTCAGTGCAGTAGAGAAGAGACTCATATCTGCGCAGTAGAGAGAGAGAGATGTGATGAGATGAGTGAGTCCAAATGAGGAAAATTCCTCTATATTTATCCACAACGTTGGGGGTAATAGATGCGACTTTGGGCTTCTGAGCCTACGTAGTTGTAGGTCAGCTTGATAATAATTCCATAAGAAATAATTCATACTTTCATGAATATATTCGTAATCGGGTGATCTTTATACATCCTACCTCTGACGAGAGGAATCTAATAAAAATATTTCAGCCATGAATGAACCCACATGAATTTTCCCTGGTTGCCAATTTTAACACTCCCTCTCAACCATGGAGAACTTCATCTGCAATCTGTATATCGGTCGTTACTATTCATCCATCAAATGTACTACCCTATATAGCCTAACCCTTGCCCTGCTCTACTCAATTCTACCTGATCTGCTTTGACTTGTTCTGCCCTGTACTAATCTGTACTGTTTTTCTCTATTTTGCTCTGCTCTTGCATTGTTCTATTCTTCTTTGCTTTTATCTGAATTATGAAGAAGAAGAAATGATCGAGGATGTATCATACTGACTCAAAGTCAGTCTCAGAGTATGTACCACTGGTCCCAGACCAGTCTCAACCAACCCGCGGTCAGTGTCATAGTGAGTACAACTCCACTGGTCCTAAACCAGTATCATCCTCCACTGACTCAAAGCCAGTCTCAGAGTGCATACCACTGGTCCCAGACCAGTCTCAGCCGACCTGAAGTCAGCTTCATAGTAAGTACCACTCCTACCACTAGTCCCAGACTAGTATCACAGTCTCAGAGAATGTATCACTAGTCCCAGACCAGTCTCAACCGACCCGAAGTCAGCGTCATAGTATGTACCACTCTCACTGGTCCCAGACTAGTACTACACTAACACGAAGTCAATCTCAGAGTATGTACCACTGGTCCCAGACCAGTCTCAACCGACCCGAAGTCAGCATCATAGTATGGTACAACTCCTACCACTACTCCCAGACCAGTATCATTGATCCCAGATCAATGGAGTTTATCCTAGCATAGGGAGTGTGGTAGATACAACGATGCATCCATCGGCACTACTATGGTCCCTAACTTCATTTCCCTGCTCATTGATCAGATGAGAGGTACTTCCCATGAGTCCCAGACTACGTGGGTAAGATGCCTCGATAGGAGAACTAATCAATCCTGTCCTCATAGGAGAACACATCAATCCTGCTACAATCGCCATGGAGAACACATCAATCCAGGCCTCACAGGAGAACACATCAATCCAGACCTCACCGGAGAACACATCAATCCTGCTACAATCTCCATGGAGAACACATCAATCCAGGCCTCATAGGAGAACTAATCATCCTACTACACAGGAGAGTGAATCATCCTGTTCCACTAGAGAGCGAATCATCTTGTCACACAAGAGAGCGAATCATCTTGTTCCAGTGCGCACCACGAGGGGAGGGTGAGTCACCGTATGGTCGTATGTTGTTCCAGTAAGAACCACAAGCCCTTAGAGCTCCCAGAGCTTAATGTATGCAACATGTAGGACCCTTGTACAAGGCTTTCTTGCCGACTCCAAGTCGTTTGGGAAAATCACAGATTAGATCTTTCCTCGGGGCTTTGACAAGGTGTATCAACCTATACATCATCTTAATGCGATGGGGCCTCCTTGCTCATCGACTTACCATATCCTAGATGATGTCTATCTACTGGAGCAATTTACGAATACAGGATTCCTCAATAATCGAATCCCACCTCTGGTTGTTATAGAGAATCACAGTGGTATGCAATGTAAATCCAAACAGCTCACTGAAGAGCTTTCGCAACGAGACTGCCTCACACAAGGTCATGCTAGCAACAATATATTCTGCATCAACATTGCTCAAAGCCACCGACTTCTTCTTCCTGCTCATACAGGATATCGAAGTAGATCCCAAGGTGAAACAACACCCAAAAGTGCTCTTACATTCCACCACACTGCCTACCCAATCAGCATCAGTATATCCAAGTAGTCTCACATCTCTGACAGTGTATCTTAACCCATTGTACCACGAAGATATCTCAGAAGATTCTTGGCATCAATCTAGTGAGGCTCAACCAAATATGAGCTCATAGTGCTAACTGCAAAACATATGTTCGGACGGTGATTCACCAAGAACATCATTGCGAATGAGTTTTTGAAACTCAAAGGCATTTCCCAAATCTGGTCCGACATCACTACCATATAGCTTCTAAAAGTTAAGATCCTTGAGGTAGTCACAGGCTTGGAGTCCATCATACCAAATATTTGCAATATCTTTACCACATATTTTCCTTGAGATAGGAAAATTTCCCTTGGCTTTTGCCGTACTTCAAGTCCTTGGTCCTTCATTTCAAATTCAGAAGCCAACTCCCTCTTACATTTGTGAATGAGAGGGTCTACACCTGTTAGAAAGAGGTCATGTACATACAGCACCAGATAATAGGCTGTCATCTTCAACCTAAAGTAAAGGTAGGATTTGGTTCCCTCCTAGTGAATTCCAACTCATCAATACCTGCGATCCTCCATACCATGCTCGGGGTGCTTGGCTTCAGCCCATAAAGAGCCTTCTTCAACCTGCATACATGAGATTTTCGATCATAAATCTCAAATCCTTCGGGTTGCTCCACATAGACCTCTTCTTTGATCAAACTGTGCAAGAACGTGATCTTGACATCCATCTGATGCAGGTTGCATCCTTGTGAAGTGGTAAGAGCTATGATTGAGCAGATGGTCGTATATCTGGCAACAGGTGCAAATATCACATCATAGTCTATATCTTCCTTCTGGGAGAAACCACGGGCAACAAAATGATCCTTATAGTTTTCCATACTTCCATCTGTTGCATGCTTTATCTTGTAAAGCCATTTGGAAGTAACAACTATGTTGTCTGAGGTCTGGGAACTACTTCCCAGACATCATTCTCCATAATAGAGTCATACTCTATGGTCATAGAATCCTTCCATACTTAATGCTTGAAGACACCTGAGAATGATGAAGGCTCATTTTGTATGATTGTGCTCATGATGGTTAGGTATCCCTGATACCTGTTAGATTTCTTACTTTCATGAAAGGTTTGTCAGGGTGCAGCATGTCCTTCAGCATCATCAAGTAGCCCCCTAGGCCATGAAGGCCTCTTCCTAGAAGGGGAAGGCTGAAGTGGATAAATAAGATCCATGGGTTCCTCCACATCAGACATTGTTACATCATCTACTCATAGAGATAGTTTCCACAATCGTACGGTTCTTACTTTTCGCCACACCATTCTGCTCAGGAGTACGTGGTGTAGTAGTCTCCCTCTTAATGCCAGCCTTAGATATGCTTAAGTGAACCAACTATAATATATCAAAGGTCTTTCTTTGGCTTGAGGGGAACAATCCCCTTTTGAGTTTTCCTTCGACACATCCTTGACATACACCTTTTTTCTCTACAAGAATTCAGGCATCCCTATTACCATCTATCTTACATCGGGTAGAGCTTTGAAATGAAGGTGGGCAAACCTCCGATGCCAAAGTTCGAACTGAAGAGTTATGTCACAAGACATGACACCTACCAGACTTCCATTGACCTGATATAATGAATCAACACTAAACCCAAGAGTAAAGGCATCTTTAACATTATTTTGCCATATACGTACCTTGCCATTGCTGAAGGTTACCTTGTAGCCTTTGTCTTCCATTGCCGAGATGGACACTAGGTTCTTTTTGAGGTCAGGTGCATTAAATACATCCTGGAATTTCTAGCCTTCTTGAATGGTTGTCCTCTTCCTCGATTCTTAGCTTTCCTCTTATCTTTGCTAATGAACTTTCCATCCCTTTAATTACCATGAGAGGGATTTTTATCATCGTCATAGTGGGAGTCCTTTCTATCAGGGCATTTCCTTGCATAGTGACCTGCTTTATTGCAAATGAAACATCGTCCTTTTCTTCCACCCTTAGATCCAACCTTTCTTTTCGATTTAGACCCGGAATTATTTCTTTTCTTAGCATGAGAAGAAAAGGTAGGAGGAGGACCTTTAGACAAGTGCATTTCCTGCTCTTCTACCCTTGTTTCTTCTTGAATTCATCTAGCCATTAATTCCTCGAAACCAAGAATTACATTATAGTTCATAAGAGTAGTTCTGAACACGTACCATTTGGATGGTAATCCTCCAAAGTCGTGAGTGCCATTCCCTATCAGTAATAGCCTCCCCAATAGATAGGAAATCGTTCTTGATCTCGGTTATTCTTAAGAAGTATGCTTTCATAATCTCATCTTTACCCTTCTTGATTTCCCTCAGTTCATTTCTAAGAAACAAAACTTGATTTGCATCATCAACTTTAAATAAACTCACCAGCCTATCGTAGATTTCCTTGGAGGTGTCCAGTTCAAAGATGTAGGCCACCAACTGCTTGTCAAAAGAGTCCCAGATGATCTTCTATTTTGACTTCTTCGGTTTTCCATTTGTTCCATGCAGCAACAGATGCATTTAATGGAGGCTCAACAATATTTCCTCTTACATGGTCCGAAACTCCCTGATCCTCTAGGGTTAGATCGATAAACATATTCCATCTGTGATAGTCAGCTTTCTCACAGAGCTTGTCTTCGGCAGGGAAGAGTGTTGAGGATCCCATAGTTCTTTTAGAGTAACCTTGCCAATCTTCTCATCAATGATCACTCTTGCTCTTGCTCGGGCTTTGTCTTCACCTTAGCTCTGATACCATATTAAGTTATGGTATGTTCTATTCTTATAACATTTTACCTCTTTTTCTTATTATATTCCACCGATTAGCAGTCACATGTACATAAAGTAAAGTGTAGATAGAACATTAAACAATCGACAGAAAAAAAGCCAAGACAAGAGACACAAGATGTGGCGGCTAGCCAGGGATAAACCCCACAATGTGTGGGGAAACCCTTTGATCAAATCTTCTTTTATCTTCAATAATTCAGTAGAGAGAAATAGTACAATAAATATGATTCATATCAATGGTAGCAAACCTAAATAGCATCAACATTACCAGCTTTATTATCAAACTAGGGCAGACGATATCTCACAAACTGACCGTCGGATTGACTTCATTCCACAACCAAACGTTTCAGCTTCCAAAGGAGATTCAAATGAACCTATAGTGCAGTTCCAAAGAGGAGATCTTCTAGGCCACGCAAGTCAATATTTACTTCTGCAATTGCAGCTTCAGTTTCAGCAGTTTCCGGCTTCAAACTAGGGCAGTCGATATCTTGCAAACCGTTCGTCGGATTGACTTCATTCCACCACCAGAAGTTGCAGATTTCAGAGGAGGTTCAGCTGAACCTACAACGTAGTTTGAAAGAGGAGATATTCTAGGCCACGCAAGTCAATCTTTACTTCTGCAGTTGCAGCTTCAGTTTCAGCAGTTTCCGGCTTCAAACTAGGGCAGTCGGTATCTTGCAAACCATTCATCGGATTGACTTCATTCCACCACCAGAAGTTGCAGATTTCAGAGGAGGTTCAGATGAACCTACAACAGAGCTCCAAATAGGAGATATTCTAGGCCACGTAAGTCAATCTTTACTTCTGCAGTTGCAGCTTCAGGCTTCACATGTGTGGGAGAGAGAGACCCATTTCAGTGCAGTAGAGAAGAGACTCATATCTGCGCAGTAGAGAGAGAGAGATGTGATGAGATGAGTGAGTCCAAATGAGGAAAAGTCCTCTTATATTTATACATAGCATTGGTGGGTGAATAGATGTGACTGTTGGGCTTTTGAGCCTACATGAGTTGTAGGTCGGCCTTATAATAATTCCATAATCAAAATAAATTCATATCTCCATGAATACTTATCAGAATCGGATGATCTTTATATCAATCCTACACCACTCGATGATAGGAATCTAATAAAATTATTATCAGCCATGAATAAGATGACCCACATGAAGTTTTACCCTGGTTTCAAATTTTAACAAGGGAGTGTTAAAATGTAGCAAGAGAAGGCTTAATTTAACTTTTCCCTTAGTGAGATGAAGAAATTTGAATTTCCACTCTAGCAGCATGAGTTGAGGGGAACTTAGTAGGAGTGACATGGCCAAACCACATAGTTAATTCAATAAATTATAGTTTCTAGGCTAATATAAGAGTTCTGTGCAAGTCGTTGTCTAAGATCGAGCTATCTATAGGTGTTATGTTTAGGGAAATTTAGTTAGTTGAGCTTTAGTCTAGAATAGAGATAGTATGAGTTCAACTAAGTAGTTGTAACTATTTTTAGCTCATTTCACTCTTAGTTAACAAGTTAATTAACTAAAAACAACCATATTCATGCATGAAATTCGAATTTCCTGGTGATGTGGAGGAAAAATTAACAAGTGTAATTCTATTTATATTATTTTGAGTGTACATATTTTGTGCCATGTAGCTGACCTTATTCCTTACAGGTGGGAATCATGCAAGGGAAGAAGAGGAAGCATGTGACCTAATTTGGTTAAGTATTGGCCATAAGAGAGTAACAAGGCAATCAAAATTGCAGTGTAGATTAAGCTTCAATCATTGAAGTTGTTATTGTAATTGATCATTGTTCTCATCTAATATAATACAAACAGAGGAGGGTTTTCTCTCAGTTGTGTTCCCGAGTAAAAACATTGAGCATTGTGATTGAATGATTGCATGTGTTTCTATTACCAGTTTTTCTTCTGCAAATTTTAGCATAATAAATTTGGGTCTATTGATGTCAATGATATTTCTTTAACAACTATAAATTTTAATATTTCTACAATATAAATTTTACTCATTTCTTTTGTAGTGATTTTATAGGGGAGGCCAACTTGGAGAATCCTTTAATGAACTTATGGTAATGCCCTATAATTCCCATGAAGGATCTAATGTGAGCTACATCTTAGAATGTCCTTGAAATTTTCAATGTCTACCACTTTTCCTCCCTTATATATTAAATGCCCCAAGTACTGAATATGATCTTGATAAAACTCACACCTACTAAATTTGATATATAATTGATGCTCTATGAGTTTTATAATACTAATATTAAGTATTGGTCATACTCTTCTAGTGTCCTAGAGTAAACCACAATGTCATCAATGAATATCAATACAAATATCTTGAAGTGGTTAGCTAGTACTATAGTTGTGTGCAAGTTGGTGGCTAAGATCTTTCTGTATAGAGGTGTTATGTTTAGTGAAAGTTAGTTAGTTGAGCCCTAGTCTAGAATAGAGTCGGTATGAGCTCAGTTGAGTAGTTGTCACTATTGTTAACCCAGTTAAGTCAACCAATTGGATTTGCTAGGCTAGTAGTAAAGTTGTGTGCAAGTTGGTGACTAAGATCTAGTTGTAGAGAGGTGTTATGTTTAGTGAACATCCTTTATTTTAGCTCTAATATAGAATAGAGTTAGTACGATTTCATATCAATATTTCTAACTATTATTAACTCATTGAACTCTCAATTCACTATTCAATTAACTAAAAGAAACCATAGTCATGCATGAAATTCGAATTTCCTAGTGATGTAGAGGAGAAAGTGACAATTGTAATTCTATTGTATAATGTTTCAAGTGTACAAAGTTTTTGCATGTAGGTGGGCTTATTCTCCTTGGATTTGCACAAGGATATTAGAGCTTTCCCTATTATTTAGGAGCAATAATTACGTAAGGAAAGAGGAGGAAGAAAGAGGCCTATTTTGTCCAAGTATTGGCTAGAGAAAAGTAAGGAGGAGATCAGAATTGTAGTGTAGATTGAGCTTCAAGCATTGAAGTAGACATTGTAATTGATCATTGTTCTCATCTGATATAATACAAATAGAGGAGCATTTTTCACAATTGATATCCCTAGTAAAAAAGAATTGCATTTTCATTAAGTGATTGCATGTGTTTCTATTGTCAATTTTCCTTCAACATAATTTAGGAGAAGAAATTTGTTTCTATTGATTTTAGTGAGATTTCTTTAGCAACTACAAATTTCAAGTTATTTATACAATATAAATTTTAGTCCTTTATTTTGTACGGATGTGATAGGGTAGGCTAACTTGGAGAATCCTTTAATGAAATTATGGTAATAACCTATAATTTCCATAAAGGATCTGATGTCAAATACATCTTAGAATTTCCTTGACCTTTTCAAGGTCTAACACAATTACTTCATTTGATATTACATGCCCCAGCTATTGAATATAATCTTGATAAAACACACCCCTACTAGACATGGCATATAGTTGATTCTCTTTGAGTTTTACAGTACTATTCTTAAGTATTGTTCATATTGTTCTAATGCCTTAGAGTAAATGATAATGTCATCAATGAATATCAATACAAAATTATTGAAGTAGTGGACTAGTAATAGAGTTGTGTGCAAGTTGTTGAGTAATATCTAGTTGTCTAGAGTTGTTACCTTTAGTGAACATTAGTTAGTTGAACTCTAGTCTACAATAGAGATAGTATCAGTTGAGTTTAGTAGTTGTAACTTATTGTCTTTTTGGGGCCTAACCCAGGCTCCGAGTTAATTAGCCAAACAAATCCCTGTACCACTAGACCTTTCGGCAGCAGTCCATGAAGTGCAGACTGAAGTAGTATGGGAGGGTGCTAGAACTAGGTTTCTACACCCTTGAGATGTATGAGAGGTACAACTGGTCCCTGGTTTGTTCCTACACGCAGGTCGCTTTGAGCACTTCCCGTTCCTTGTGGCCTAATACACTGCCTTTCCATAGCCCTAAGAAGAGGTTGTGTTGCGCTCTGCACTATTACCCCGGATCTTACTTATCTTCTAGTGTTAATTAATTACCTTTGCCTACTTGAATGTCTTAAGTTATAATTAGCAATACAAAACATTCATACATGATTGTGCAGTAAAGAAATAGTATACTTGCAAATTATATCCAATCATGCATTAAACTAGCAAAAGATACACTAAATTATGGAAACACTTCTCTTTATTGATTCTCCCAATGGGTACAGACTCAATCTGCCCTGTGCACTCAGCTGGAGGGGTCCACGCACTCAGTTGTGGACTACTAGGCCTCTCTGGACTTAGCTACAGAGCCTTCTCCTACTCTACGACCCACAAACACACTTTACACTTTGACTCAATCACAAATACTTCTCATGCTTCCCTTCTATCAGTTATTTTCTACACTTAGAGCCTCACTTTATTTATACAATCCTGTGGTCCGTAGACCATGGGTAGGTCTATCCAACTAATATTACATTACAAAAAATAGGGTGGACAACCTTGTGACTCTATTATAATTTCACGCCCTGCACCCGCAATTTGAAGAGATTTTACAAAGAGATTATGTCAAAACTTGGGCTTTAAACCCCAAAACATGCCTTGGGGGGATTCCATGCCCAAGAGGCCCCCAACAAAAACATCATGACTCTCCCTCAAGTCACTCTGTTGACGCAGAGATCTTTGCGCAGAGTCCCTCCAACTGTTCTCGAACTATGGCAAGGTCAGTAGTGCACTGAGCTGCTGCATGTTGGATCTGTTACATATGTTGTTTCGAGACCTCTGTGTTAGAGGTGCTTCTCTATATCAGTGTGTGCATGCCCTGCCTGTGTGTAAGCTTGCCTTCAATTTCTGCTGTGATGGTGAAGGCCTCATCAATCCAAGACTGAACAGGTGCCTTCAGGACTACTTCCTTGTGTTGTGTTGTGTCCACCTGCTCTTTCAACACTTTATCCTATTGCATCCGTGTGAGCCTCTGAGTGAGGGCCACCATCTGTGTAGTTCCTTTGATGTTGTCATACTACTGTTGGAGTTTTCATGCCTTTGTCTCTAAGTGCTGGATGTTCGGGTCCTCCTACAAATTTGTGAGGACCTCAAATGATTCTTCCAACATGATGGTGAAGTCTCACACTGCACTGCCAATTTTATCCAGTCTTGTTGTTATAGCACTAGCACATTGTTCTCTGACTTTTGGAGTGGTGGACGGTTGTGCATTTAACCACAGTTTAACGATCTGAAGTTTTAGCTCCAACTAAACATTTATCATTTCCTCCTGCACCTCACACACCCTTGTTTCTAACTTATCGACGCGCGCCTCTGCTGGTATGTCTGCTGGGATGGCCAAATCCAGGATGCTTTGGAAAGATTCGTCTATTACCTATACGATTTGTTGATTCTCTGACACCACTTTGTCACGCAGCAAGCTCGATTGTTCCATATTGATTTTATGCTTGCTGAGGACATGCAGTGCTCGGCTCTCCCTAGCTCGCAGCTCTGCAGTTATCCCATCCTGCAACACATATAAGGTCTCTCATGGGAGTGCAACCATATTGATACTGAGACCCTTCAGTGTAATAACCGTAGGCTTGTTGGCCTCATTTGTTATCACTAGTGTCTCTTCTAGTAGCATTATGGTATTCTTCATCCATGCTCGCAACATATATTATGTTTTCATTGTTCTGACTGCGAGGCTGGTCAAAAGGGTACTAGCCAGAGCAGGGTGCACCTATAACTCCTATAGCTACGCTTTGAGGGCCCCCAACACAATTTGGTTCTCCTGCATGAAATTTTTGAGGCCCTCAGAGGTGACATCGTACACTCTCTCGCTGATGTTGTGCAGACCACTCAAAGTTAGGGTGATCGGGTCAACAGACAAATTTGATGCCTTGAACTTCTTGCATGGCCCTGTCCTCTCTGCTAGGTGTTGGCACTTCAACTATGTCAATGCAGTTTGTTGGTTCATACCCCTCTCTTCCTCCTCTACATCGTACCCATGTCAAGGTGACATTTGGCCCTCCCTCTCCTTCGCAGCTACCTCCTGTGTTGTTGCTACTGCTATGACCATTTCCTTCTCTATTGTTGTCTGTGTAGCATCCCGTGCTGCCCGCACTTCTGCTACCACTGCATCCTTCCTTCCTTTTTCTGCCAATTGTGCAATGCATAGCTTGGCCTCATCCTTCTTCATTTGTGCCACTGACTTCTCTATCTCTGTGATGTTTGGAGCATGCCACTCTGGCAGTCATGTCTCCAGGACCTTAAAGGTGACATCGTCTGTGGCTACAAAGGGCAGTTGCCTCCATTGTTTCATCGAGTCCTTGGGAGCTCTAATGTAAATGGTATGGATGTCTTCTTTAAATTCCGCAAAACTCTGAAGGCTATTGTAGATAGTGTGCGACAGTTATGGCTTGTGGTTGATCCCCATTCTGATGTTCATCTCCATGAACACCCAGAATATTTTGCTATCACGGATCCTAGTGGCATCCTTTGTGTCCCATAGTCGAGCGTACTTCATGGCCTCCGGCAAATCTCTGTCAATTATGGAAAATTGACTATCCTCTAATAATTCCCCACCCACGAGCACTATGGACAACAAAATCCATGCATAGTGGAATGTTTTACCCAGTTCCTAAGCTTTACAACAATTCTCTAAAAACTCCTTGCAGAGGAATTCGGACTAGTAAAATTGGCCCCCCTCTATGCACTACTAATCCAGTGTGACCACCTGTGGAGGTACCTTGTCTACGCTGCACTTTCACATAACCTTATTGGGCAATATTTGGATTGCCACTTTCATTGCCTTGTCATTAATGCTAGATATGGCGTAGCCCCTTTTCTTCTTTGCCAACTTGTATTTTTTCTTCATGGCCTCTACAATGGCCAAGTCACTGTTTTTCCCTTCCAAGATGTTCATAGGGTCCTCTCCTTTGCATGGAAGCCAGGAAATGTGGTGAATCAAGTCTGCCATGATGGGGATGGGCTCCTCCAGCCACAAACACCCATCATGCACTAGGAAAAGCAATTGCCTGATGATGAAAATGTTTATTGGGGCATAGTGGAAATGTGGCACCAAGAGCATTTTCAATAGCCCAGCGTTTTCCACACTAAGCAACCAATTTCATAGCTCTAATTCTGTAACCCCCACCTCCATGTGGTACTTTGGCTTCATGAGGTGCATGGTATCAAGGTGACGAAACTTCTCATGGTCAACGAGGTCCCAATGTTTGAACTTTAATCTCAGTACCCATCCGAGGTGTGTGCCCTCAAGAATAATATTATCTAGGAGGAGCAGGTTCTGGACCAAGCTCTTGATCTCGTCAAGGTCCTTGGGCACTCTATCCTTTCCTTTATGTGAGGGGACATAGGTGAATAGCTTTGTCAGGTGGTGCGCAGGCTCAGTTTCCTCCTCCATGTGTTCATCCTTATCTTCTACGATGATTAGGTCCTCTAGTTCTTCATTTTCTTCATTGGTCTCTATGTTGATGACTTTCCCCTTCTCCTCCATTGACAGCTTGGTGTGTAGTGGGTTCTGCGGGGACACACGTATGGAAACCATAGTTTGTTTGTCCTTCTTGGGTCCTGGTGTGCGCGGTGATTTTGGGATTTCTGCCACAATCCCGACACCTTTCAAGGCATCCCCCTAAGTCAGTCTTGCATGGCTTCTTCAGTGGCCAGTTATGTTATCTCCATAATGTCCTTAGTTGTTGCCATCATGTCTATCTAGAAATCTACAATTCATGAACTCGGGGGCTCAATCAATGCTCAACACACAACAATCAGGGCTCTACTCAATAGCTCAATTTGTAAATGACCAAGTGTTGTTTGTTGGCAACCCTTTGTAATTTGTAGGACTTTTTGAATTTGAATTCGACTGCTCCCCCCAAATCCAATTCATTAATGCTCTGTTGGCAGCTGATTTCCCAAAATCTAGCCCAAAATTCATGTCTTAAATGCCTCCCACCCGCTCCATTTGATCTCAAGTCGAGCATCCCATCATGAATAGTGACTTCAATGGTCACTTTATGGCCAACCTATGTGGAAACGTAGCCCCCAATGCATGGTCATAGACCTTGTCACTCTTTGCTTCTGCGGGTAGCTCCAACATCGTGCAGCTCTCAAGAAGAATAGTTTATAGTCCCACGTTTCCTTCCAACTACCTAGATCGCTAAGACTATACTTATTTTGGCTAGTCAGGTGGTCGCACCACCCATGTAAAGTTTCATCCTGTCATTCATCATGTTTCCTAGCAAATACCCGACTTTTATTGGTACGATCGACATCATTCACTTTACCATCTGCAGCACACTACCTTGGTCAATACGCTTAGTAATGTGTGGTCCAAGCCAACACATTAGATTGATCAATTCGCAGCGATAGGCCTTAAACATATCATCACAATCATACCCATTCTGCCTTATCACCATGATATTTTTGGCGACAAAATCTTCCTTTATCTCATCCTCCAGCTTCTTTACCTCTGTGTCCACTAGAGCGCTTTTCTTCCTTAATCATACCCTTTCTTCTTCAAGTTCTTGGAGTCTAAAATTTTCCTGTCGGATTTTTTCTTCCATGGTTCACGAACCATCATATCTATCGGTGCTATCATGTGCAATCTAATATCTCCAAGTACTATAGGGCTTACTACAGTTGCTTCATACTCTAGACTTGGCAGTGGCTGCATGGTCAGGTTTTTGCGTGCAGTCCTATAAGCCAGAGAACTATTTGTATGCATAGGTCCTACTCAGTTCACTTCATATTGTGGACGTTTTTTAGTGCTTCATGTACTCGGTTAAAAGCTTTGCATGGATATTCCTTTGTGCACTTGGGATTTCCATAATTTGGTGTCCCAATTAGAGGGGTTTTTTGCGCCATTACCTTACCTGCACCTGCTTGCTAATCATGTTTCCTATCACGAGGATGATCTGAATTTGTACAAGTTTTGCACCATATGCCTATATCCAACAAGATAGGAGGGTGTGTGGGTCGGTTCATCCGTCATATTCGTCTTTCAATAGCATCTAATGATCCAAAATGGATTTTGGATAGACTCCTAAGTATATGTGTTCCTCACTAAGGAAACGTAAAGTCCAAGGAAGTTCCTCAAAATAGCACCATTATAGAGATCATTTCCTTCTAAATTTGTTGCACCTTGAATGGGAAAAAATGGAATTAGGATGCAAAATTTATGGCAGAAAGAAGATGCCCTTGGTTCCTTGGAAAAAGAAGAAAATCTTCAAAAAAATGGCCTAAAATCCTTTATGAAGAAAATTGCATCGGAGGAGGTCAAAGGTAGATTTAATAGGAAAAGGGGAAGCACCCCTAACCATCAATCCCCGACATATCAGGTCGGAGGCAAACACATGCAAATAACATAAAGCGAGACTTGGGTTGATGCGGTGTCACGATCGTCGATATCGTCAGATCATAATCAGTGTTGGCATAGGCCATGCCATATGCACAGAACCCTAGGTCCCTGTGATACATGATTGCGATCAATCACATCGTAATATGAAGAAAATCACATCGGAGGAGGTCAAAGGCAGATTTAAGTGGAAAAGGGGAAGCACCCTCCATCGTCAATCCTCAACATATCGAGTTAGAGGAGGGCACATGCATATAGCATAAAGCTAGACCCAAGCTGATGCGATATCACGATCACCGATATCGATGGATCACAATCAGCATTTGCATAGGCCATGCCATATGCGAAGAACCCATGGTCTCTACGATGTGCGCTTGCGATCAATTGCATCGCAATATCACGTCGGATCAACACCACAGAGTGGGGACCGATAGCTACACAACTTGCGATATATATATATCCGACCCGGCGAGGTTATGAATGTCACTTCATAAATTTTCAAATCTACCATAAAAGTTGTTTTGCAATATTATAAGTGTTTTAATGTATTTTTTTTATACAAAGGGAAACCATAGAATGGGCACTAAGACATGTGATAAGCGATTATAGGTGCACCCGATAGAAGTATAAAGTGGATTTATGAATATTTGAAGTCTAATGAACAATGTTATGGAAGGTTTTTCCTGTGTTTGAATGTATTTCCCTGTGTAAGCTGAGAATGCTAATTTTGGGGATTTCAAAGGCCCGATGGTACCTTCCATTATGGAACAATTGGGGACCTTCCCTAGAGACGTTATGCCATGATTACTAATGCTCAAAAGGTGATTTGAATGGACAAAGGCTGAGAGCCATAGAGCTCGAGAAGAGAAAACAAATGGATATTGCAAATTGGCTTAACAGTCACAAATGTTAGAGATAGAGTTTTTGTTGTTGGAGTTGTTGCTGAAACCGAGCATAACGAGAAAGTGAAGCCAAAGTAGGAAGCTAAGGCAGAAGAGAGTACTGCAAAAAGGCAGCAGCAAGAAGTCAAAGCTGAAGAGCAGAGCAACCAAGGGAGCCACTTGGAGTACAAGTGGAAAGCCAAAGAGATGTACATTGCAGAGAGGCAAAGAATCCAGAGTAGCAAAACCATAGCCAGAGCCAAAGCCAAAGCCAAGAGCTAGAGTGAGAGCCGAGAGCAAGAAAACCAAGTGCTTCAAGAGCCAGGGATAAAATGGTGTCTAAACCCATTGTTTGTATGTAAAACAGTGGACTTGAGCCCAGAGCTTGTAAAAAAGACTTTGCCATAATCCTAGAGAGCCTAGTTGAGTTGACTTGTTATGAAACCAGCTCAAAAAAAGATAGAAAAGACAGATCAACGCCTTAGAATTCAGCCTCTTCGAGGCAGCAACCTCCTTTACATTACATAAATGAACAATTCTTGGATGATTCAAATGAAAAAACCTCCTTTCTATATATAGGAGCCTAAGGAATCACTATATAACCCAGCTGACGTAACAGTAATAATATAAAGCCACAAAAATAACAATAGAGGGATTCTATGGGGCACAGTAATAAAAATATGGGGACAATAGGGGTGCAACAATATTAATAAGGGATACAACTACAATAGTAATGGGGTAATCACTAGTATTATAGGGACCTAACATGCCCCTCTCCTTCAAAAAAAGTGTTGTCCTCAACGCTTGAGTAATTTTGGATGCTTCTGTATAAAATTCTCGTCCTCCCATGTGCAATCTTCAGCGGATAAGTTCTTCCACTTGATGAGATACTCCGAAATTGATCGATTTCGTAGCTATCAAGTTCTTGTTTCTGTGACTGCTTCTAGTTCCAATATAATTTTTCCTTCCCCATCAATTTCTGGCAATATTGTTTCAACTGGGAGCTTGTCGCCTATAACCTTCTTTAAACATGAAACATGGGAAACTGGGTGCACTCGAGACGCTGTAGGAAGCTCCAATTTGTATGCCATAGTACCAATCTTTTGCAACACCTTGTACGGACCATAATACTTTGGTGATAATTTATTATCCTTCTTAGCTTGCTTCAGGGACATTTGTTTATATGCTTGTAGCCATAGGAATACCCGATCACCTTCATCAAAACTTCTTTCATTGCGATGTTGATCTGCCTATTGTTTCATTCTATTTTGTACCAACATGAGGTTATCCTTTAAGAGTTGGATGACTTGTTGTTGATGTTCGATGTGATGTTCCACTACTTGAACCTTAGAATTTTCTCTTAAATATGATGTGATGTATGGTGGTTGATATCCATAAAGTGCCATAAATGGGGTCATTTTTGTTTCTAAATGGAAGGGAGTGTTATACCACCATTCAGCCTGAGGTAACCATTTGACCCATTGTGTTTGTTTATCAGATACAAAGCAACGAAGATATCCTTCCAAAAATCTATTTACTATCTCAGTTTGCCCATCAGATTGAGGATGATAAGATGAGCTATGAGCTAACTAAGTACCAAGAAAAGAAAATAATTATGTCCAAAATTTCCAGTGAAAATGGGATCTCTGTCACTTATAATAATCTTTGGGTTTCCATGTAGCTTTTGAATTGTTTCCATAAATGCAGTAGAAACTGTACTAGCTTTAAATGGATGTGATAATGCACAAAAGTGTTCATACTTGGTAAGTCTATCAACTACCACCATGATTACACTCTTTCCCTCAGACTTGGGTAATCGTGTGATAAAATCCACTAAAACCTCCTCCCAATGTTGGCTTGGAATGGATAAAGGTTGTAATGGACCTGGGGTCTTAACTGTTTCAACTTTATTTTGTTGGAAAACCAAATATTCCCCCACAAGCTTTTGAATATCCGATTTAAGGCCATCCGAAAAAAAATTCCTTCTTAACCTTGTGGTAAGTTTTCAAAAATCCTTAGTGCCCTCCTAAGGGATAAGTGTGCAATTCCATAAGAATTTTTTATTTGAGTTGTGAATTCTTACATAGGTATAAGTGACCTTTGTACCATAACGAATCATTTTGCCAGCTAAATGTATCAGATGTACTAGAATCTTGTTGTAACTTTAAAATAACTACCCACACTTCTTCATCATTCTTCCATTCCTCCCTTGCTTTGTTTATCCAATCTGGTTGGATAATAGAAGTGGCACACAACAATGCTTCCACATCCTTATCCTTTCTTGAGAGTCAATCTGCCACCACATTTTGCTTCCCTTTTTTGTAGATGATTTTAAATTCATAACCCAACATCTTTGTGACCCACTTTTGTTGCTCTTCAAAAGATATTCTTTGTTCTAAAAAATATTTAAGGCTATCATGATCCGTTTTTACCTTGGGGTGTCTTCCCATTAGGTAGGGTCGCCATTTTTTAAGTGCATGTAGTATTGCCAACATTTCCTTGTCATAAATAGCTTTGTGTAAAAACTTTCCCTTGATTCTTTCAAAAGTGATGGGTCTTTCATCTTGCATTAAAACAACACCAATTCCATTTCCTGAAGCATCACATTCTACAATAAAGGTTTTTGTGAGGTCCGGTGTAGCTAAGACCGGTGCTTGGCACATTTCCTCTTTAAGATGTTCGAAGGCCTTTGTTGCTTCTAGAGTCCATGAAAATGCATCTTTCTTCAATAATGTTGTTAGAGGTGCTGCTATTCTCCCATAATTCTTAGCAAACTTGCAAAAATACCCTATCAACCCAAGAAATCCTCACAGAAGCTTTATGGATGTGGGGATTTTCCATTTCTTAATGGATTTAATTTTTCTAGGGTCTACCTTAACTCCTTCATGAGATACAATATGACCCAGATATTCCACCTCTTGTACTCCAGATAAACATTTGGATCTTTTTGCATATAATTGTTTCTCCTTCAATAGTTGTAGCACCTTGCCAACATGTTCAACATGATCCTTCCAAGACTTTTTTTAGATTAGTATATCATCAAAAAATACTAACACAAGTTTTTTAAGGAAGGGTTTGAAAGTGGAATTCATCAAACCTTGAAATGTACAAGGTGCATTGCTAAAGCCAAAAGGCATGACCAAAAATCCATAATGACCCTCATGAGTTCTAAATGTTGTTTTTGGAATGTCTTCAGTCTTCATTCTAATTTGATGATATCTTGAATGAAGATCTAACTTGGTGAAGTAAATCGATCCATGCAATTCATCCAGTAATTCATCAATGACAGGAATGCGAAACTTATCATTAATAGTGAGCTTGTTGAGCTCCCTATAATCCAAACACATGTTGCATGATCCATCCTTCTTGTGCACCAATAATATCGGAGTAGAGAAAGAACTTTGACTAGGTTGAATTATACCAGCCTTTAGCATTTCTACAACCATACGTTGAATTTCACTCTTTTGGGCATAGGGATATCTGTACCGCCTGGGACGCAGGAATTTCGACCTAGGAAGGCATGTATATGCTGATGGAGGAGGAAAATCCCAGAGTAATGAAGGTTGATACCACCGCAGATCACAAAACTCTTTCGAGGCATCCTTAGAAGAGCTGGCTTGTTCATTTCTTCATCGAATAGCAGCTAGACCCAAGATTTTGCCCTATACAGATATGATCAGATGGATACTTGACAATGCAGAGTTACAAGGCAGACAATTCAAGGCTCCAGGGCATGGGCTCATAGGATCATTCGCCGCGCAAGACTTAAAGCTTATGTATCATCTTCCTGAGCCTCAGACGACCTACAACATGCAATTTGTCAAGAAATGTGTAGCAGAGAACCCAAACCTGGCAGAAACCACTAAAGAATGGACCAGAAGAGAAGAGCCGCTAAAAAGGGACAAAAATGGTATGTACAACACTGGTTCCCTCACCTCTCCATATTGTTTTGCTGCGGCCATGCTGTGTAGGCTGTTTGGGATGCTAGACATAGATAAATTTTCATCTGAATGGCTACGACTCATAGACGCTGCCACAAATGTCGATCTCATGGATTGGGCCAAAATACTTTCTGATAATTTATACACTGCTGTCATAAATTACCGGTCTAAGAGATCCTTGCCACAAAGGGTCTATCCTCCTTTTTATCTCTCTGCTTCCATTATGGATTCTATTTGCTATGTATCTAAATTCCCAACTATGGGTTGGAAATGGACTACCCAGGACCCGTCACCTATTCATGTTTATCACAAAGTATTATGGGATTCACAGTTTGCCCCTCACTTCTATCAGATTTGCCATGGGCTCATCTTACCCCTATATAGGATGATGTACGGTGAAGAACCCCCGAGATGCTCACCCGAAGTGCAAATAGACATCATCCCCGTCACAAGATGGTTCGGTGAAGAATGGTTCACTTATATTAGAGTGTTTGGGAGAACTGTACCTCCACATGTCCTACCTCTGTATGCCCCCGACAAGCTTTTGGCTAGGGAAATTTCCTATCAGACTTGCTCAGAAGGCGGCCTAACCAAAGAACTAAAAGACAAAAAGAAGGCCATATGGCCTCAGTTTCCTGTAGCTCGTGGGGCCTTCTCATTATTCGATGTAGGACATGCTTTTGCCGAAGTAGGGAATGTGACATCCCTACAATTATTTAAATTCCCCGCTTGACCTTTTGACCTAAATAATGTTTCCCATGATTTCACTATAAGTGTCAGAATAAAAGTGTTCGACGGAAAGAAAGATTTATTTGATGACTTATTTCAAAATAAAAGTTCATTCCAGGAAGTTTTGCGAGAAGCCAAGTCGAGGTTATCCCCATATGACCTCGAAAGATTTTTGTTATTTAGAGAAAGAAGGCTAGCCAGTGTTCCCCTAGAAAAGCTGCGACTGCTCGCTAGAGAGCCTACTCCTAGTGTCAGCCTCAGCGGAAATTCCAGTACTTCCAAATTCAAATCTGACGCTGCCCAAGGAACACCTGAACGTTCTAAAAAGTCTACAAGCGACCAAGGAAAAGGTGAAGAAACAACCAAGGATACTGCTCAGTCAAGTGCAATGTCGCAACTGCAAGTTATCGCCTCTCCACCAAGAGATGTCCCTCCTCCCGTCATTAAATCGCCACTCGTCACGACAGAGCTCGATAAAGAATGGGAAAACTTCAACGAGCTAATCAACATTGAAGGGAAAGTCCCAAGAACACCTGTGAGTGATGCACAGGTAGCACAAGAAATGGTTTCAACCATGGTCGGTAGGGTCTCAGAAACGGAGCACAGTCATATCGCTCTGCCTTCTGAGCTTCTACTTAGTGTAGAGGAAATTCCCCCACTGGATGTATTCTATAGTCCTCAACATAAAGCAGTGGTGAAGAGACAAAGAAAGAAGAGAAAGTTGGAGAATATGCTGTCAGAGGACGCTGAACATTTAGATGTCTTATGGAAAGACCCTAACAACAACCCGATAGAAAATCTCACGAAGTTGTCTCAAATCGCAGGAGCATACGCTTCTGCGACTATCGAAAAAGCGTCGGAAGTTCAGCAACTGTTGAGGGAGCAAGAAAACCAAATACAGCTACTACAACAACAGATACAACAAGCCAATGCCAGTAATGAAGCGTCCAAACAACTTGAGAAGCTATAAGAAGACTTTCAGCAAATGCAGGTAAGCTATCAGAAAAGCTTGGGCGAAAAAGGAAAGCAGTTGCAAGCTTTACAAGAAATACACAAGGACGAGCCCAAGCTTGCCAAGTTCGTTTCAGAGTCTACTAGCTTAAATGAGCAACTTCTGCAGCAACAGGAAGAGTTG
Source organism: Pinus taeda (assembly GCA_000404065.3). Classification (NCBI taxonomy): domain Eukaryota; kingdom Viridiplantae; phylum Streptophyta; class Pinopsida; order Pinales; family Pinaceae; genus Pinus; species Pinus taeda. Next base: position 36,336 of record APFE030741845.1, read on the forward strand.
GGACGTAAAATATCGCAGTGGAGTCACTATTGTGAGCTGAGCGACAAACTCACCAATCAAGTGACAGACCTGCGAAGTGACTACGACCAGGTTGACGGACGAGTGACAGAGTATCTAGCTTGGCAGGATGGAGAGGAAGGGAAGAGAGTAAATGCACCCAGGATAAATGAAATCCATAAAGAATTTCTCTTTAACAAATGGGACGATCAAATCAAGTAGGCAGAACAGGCGGCAGAGGCAGCGGTGGCACAGGAAAGTGTTCTTATAGACTGTGTAAATGAAAATTTACACAGAGCCAACTTAATCACAGAAACCACCTTTGGATACCTACCAAACAAGTCACGAATAGAGGCAGAATGGAAAGAGAAGGCGTAGGAAAAGGGAAAAGCGATCCAGGCATTAAACAGGTTGAATTGGGAGTGCTATTGGGCATACTTAGTCAAGCCACACAGTCAATGGATGACTGTGAAATGCATCATAAACTCAGCCGAGAAAGTAGTGCCAACTCTCATAGATTTCGTTTTCGCAGCCCAGCTCAGCGCAGAAGTCGACCAACTGACTCTTCTCAAATCCATGATGAACACTTGCAGTTTTAAAGACCAAATTCAGAAGTAGCTTATTTTTAGTAGTTTGTTGTTTCTTTTTATTTTAGATTAGAAAAAGGACGGTCATTTGAGAACCGTATCCTGAAATTTTGTAAAAAAACTATTATTAGAATTAGGAAGTAGTATATTAACCCTTCTTATGTATTTAGAGAAGGGTCCAGACATTTTTCAAAAGCTTATCCTCAGAACATGCACTTCTGCACCCTCAGAGGAGGTTTTGATGAATGGATGGATCGAGATTTATTTTTACTTGCATTTTGATATCTGCTATAGATGTTGCACTTTTGTACTCTTGGTAGATTTTAGAACAAGTAGAGATAGATCGTTTTTGCTTGAAGCTTATGGGTAGAACTAGTCATAAATGGTACTTTTATCTCTTGGCAATGTCTGCTTATATTCTTTAAGTGATTTACAGTTTCAGTT
>APFE030741845.1:47153-71374 GCA_000404065.3 Pinus taeda
CGGGGTCCTTGCCATCAAACTTCCTCATATTTATTTTTTGAATATGGTGGGTCTTTAATCAAACATTAGATTCTATGGAATCATGATTAACATTTATTTTGTTCTCATCATGAGTTTCCTTTAATACCCTTTCACCATTACTGACCATTTCTTGTAGCAACTTATTCATATTTATCTTCAATTCTTCCATGTATGTCTTCAAATCATCCATATTTTCTTCCATTCCATTCATCTTAGCTTCCATGCCCTTTATTTTATATTCCACACCATTTATCTTAGCTTTTGTTAGATTTTGTGAGAGTGACATTTGTTGCACTTGGTCTTCTAATTTTGATATATCATGTAGCATTTATTCCTCTTCTTCATGAGTCATGCTAGGGATTTCAGGTTGCTTACTAGGTTTTTGCATTTTCTTTGCTTGGGTCATTAGTTAATGATAATAATTCTCTACTAAGCCCTTTGAATTGTTCAAAATAATTTTTCAGACCAAGCTTAAGAAAAAATTTAGAAAAATCTACACACCTTTTTTCACATTGTAGGAGCTCGATATTGCCTCTGATGTATCTCTGTAATTTCAGGTCACCCAATTCTCAAACTATGATCTATAGTAGCCCTCTATGTCCTCTTTCCAATGCCACTAGTTTGATGGAAATTGGATTCTCCAAGGAGGAGTTATGCCAAATCTCCCACAGTGACCTGATTATAGACTAATTCAGTAGAGAAAAATTGTACGATGTGCCACGAGTCACTATTTCGACCTTTTTCTCTAAAAAATATACAAAAGAAATTACAATCTGTCCTCTTTCTATACCTTCTTACAAAATTTCAATCTGATGCTCAAAGAGAAAGTTATGATGATATTCACCAAGTCACCTGTTTGGAATGTAATTTAGGAGTCTGCAAAAAGACCAACTTCCTCAGATCATATCTCTGCAAATATAGCATGAAAGGCTTTGAAATTTGGATCCGAGGTTCATTGCAATTTATTCTCAAATGGGTTATTTTTTTAGCTTCTGAAACATCACAGAAAAAGGTTATAGAAAAAATTCCACGATCACCTATTTGGAGCAGTGAAATCCTAGAATCCAAAGCTATGATACCAAATGTTATGAAACCAGCTCAAAAAAAGATATAAAAGATAGATCAATGCCTTAGAATTTAGCCTCTTTAAGGGGGAAACCTCCTTTACATTACATAAATGAATAATTCCTGGACGATTCAAATGAAAAAACCTCCTTTCTATATACAGAAGTCTAAGGAGTCACAATATAACCTAGCCGACCTAACAATAATAATATAAAGCCACAAAAATAACAATAGAGGGATTCTATGGGGCACAGTAATAAAAATAAGGGATACAACTACAATAGTAATGGGGTAATCACTAGTATTATAGGGACCTAACATGACTAGAGCTCATGGAGATGTAGCTCAAGAGTTTTGGGTGAATTCCTATTTAAATTGTTTTTCAGTGTGTTTGGTTTATTGATGCATTAGTTATTATTGTATGTATTTAAATATCAACACACATAGCATATTTTAAAGCACCTAAATAGTAAACAATAAACATAAGCATACACTTATAATTTCAAGCAATATATCAATTCCACATTGGTTAATCAAAATACATGGGAATATTTAAACCTTTGGAAGTGGGAGAGGTTCTTGTAGGTTAGTCAAGAAGCCTAAGTGCCCCATTTTTAGATCATCTAAGGCTTCCCAAACCAGATCCTCATCGTCCTTGTACATTCATGCCAATCCTCAAAACTTCGTTGGTGCTCACCCCACCATCTTGCGAGCGTAGCTCACAATACCCATTTCGGAGCATCGAACCACTGTTGCTCCTATAGTTCTCTTTCAAATTTTTTCAGGAAGTCATCCACCTCACTTAACCCATCATACGTAGGTATATCTCTTACCTCTTAGATCTCTTAGATCATCACAGCGATCTTGTCATCATGTTACATTTGAGTGTGGTTACCTCGTGTAACTGGTTTTGCCATTGTTCTATCTCCTCCCCAAAATCGGATGTGTAGGAGATTTCATGATCCCATGAGATTCGACCATCTGTGGTGGGATTTACCCAATCCTACTCCCACGCAGTTATCTTGCAGATGAAATCCAAGTCATTGCCTCTATCATCGTCACGCACCGGCTCCGTGTAGCACGATCCCTCTGCAGGGTCTAAAGGTACCACTACGCACAGAGATTTTTCTCAAAGATCATCTTGCGTTTCTTTAGATTTATCACTCCATTCATGTCAGTGGCCCAATCTATTCCCAATAGCGTGGGATAGGGATTGTTGTCATCAACAATCTATATTACTTCGAAATATGCTAGCGTGCTTGCTCCTTCAATATCTACTGTGATTCCCTGTAATCGCCCCATAGGTAGGATCTTTTTTTGGTTCACCATTCACAGTTGGATAGGAGACCATTGCAACACATGCCTATCCATGTGCTCCCATGTCTATTTTTGGGCATGGAATCCCCCCCATGGCATGTTTTGGGTCTTAGAGCCTAAGTTTTGAGCTGATCTTGTTATAAAGCTCCGTGAATTACGGGCGCAGAGCATGAAAGTATAATGGAGTCATAGGGTTTTCCACCCTAGTTTTGTAATGTGATGTCAACTAGATAGACCTACCCATGGTTTGCAGACCATGGGAATGTATAAATAAAGGGAGGCTCTAAGAGTAGAGAGGAGGTAGAAGATAATAGAAGAGAAGAATGAAAAGTCTAAGTGATTGAGTCACAGTGTGTAGTGTGTCTTTAGGTCATAGAGTAGGAGAAGGCTGTACAGCTGAGTGAGCAGAGGCCTAGTAGAGTCTGCAACTAAGTGCACAGACCCCTACAACTGAGTGCATAGGCTGGAGTCGATTCTATAATTAGAGAAGAGATTAATAAAGAAAGGTTTTCTTACCAATTATGTGTATCTGTTCCGATTTATTATATGTTTGATATCATTTGCAAATATATTGTTTCTTTACTGCACGCACTTGTATGAATGGTGAATCTTGTTAAGTTTAACTGAAAACCTACAAATAAGATAAGTTAATCAACTAATTTGGATTACTAGTAAGGACATGGGTAATAACTTTGTTCAGCCCCCGAGTAGGGCTATGTGAAGACAACATCTCAAATTGTCAGGAATGGGTAAGTACGTGTAGCAATGTCCACGCAAGGTCGAACCGTGGACTACTTGAAACCATCAGACATCTCCAGTGTGTGGAAACTTGGTTCTAGTAATCTGAATTGGATCCTTAAACATTCTCTAAGCTTTCATGACTATTTCAAATTATGTCAAGCTTCAAAATATTATGGAAATTGATCTTATTAGAAATAACCTCTGAACAATGGCAATTTGTGGTCAGCACAGAACAGTGAGGACCCTCGGTCAAAGCATGCAGACTGTTGGCCCATGGTGAACATGCACTGGCACAAATTGACAAACGGGAGGTAAAATCCAAAAAAATAGGTAGTTAAAGCACTAAGCGTGTATCACAGGGTGCCCCCCTCAGTGAAGGAAAAGCCCCAAGAACTTGGTCAATGAGGAAAAGCATAAAACCGTATGGGAATTGTCGATTCCGTTAGAAAGTGGGTCCTGCGCTAAAACCGACATGATATTAGAAGGGCTTCAAGTGGTAAGTGGGTTTGACCAAGTCCCTCCCGATGCCACACACTAGGTGACATGCGTCCAGAAGATGAGAGAGAAAAGCACTAACATCGTGTGGGAAAAGGTCATGCTACTTACCGACGCAATATGGACAGAGACCATAGGATCTAGAGGATCTAGATGAACGAAAAAGAAATGATCTAATGGATGATCAGATTTGACAGGGAAATAGGCTGAAACTTATGAGATTAGACATTCGACATGACCTATGAGCTGGCAGATGAATTAGTTTCGCAGGAAATCTTGGAGCAACAGAAATAATGACCATTCAAAGAGAACTGACACTCAGTTCATGAGGAAACAAGTGGCCACCTCTCTGTGAAGCGTTACACAGTGATGATGATGTAGAGGAGGGGAATTCCAGTGGAAAGAGGTAGGATATCCAGAAATCTGGGAAGTGGAAATGAAGATTCAAGGAGCAGATTGGATTTAAGCCATGAACAGACAAAGAGTAAAGGCATGCAGAGAAAGAGAAGAAGAAATTCAAGAGGCAAGAAAGAAGTGAATTGTAGAGAATAGAGAAGTTGAGCTAACCTGCAGAGCAAAGGGAACATCGAGCAGATAGAGATAGAGAGAGTATGATAGTTTGTGAACTCCAGAGAAGGCTTGAGGGGTTCAATAAACTCTTCTATGTACACTTGATAGGTATTGAGTACCAAATGGGACTCATATCATTGAGACTAGTTGAGGTCGAGATCTAGTAAGGGGAGTCCGCATACTCTAGAGACTTGGGGAATCCAAGTACAATCATATTAACCAAAATCTATTAAAGTGAGACTCAAACTGAGCTCCTTATTCTAAAAACTTTGCTTTAAGACACAATAGAAAGGCCACCATTGAAGGTTGGACCAGGAGACATAGCCCAGGAGGATTGGGTGAACTCCTTATTAAGCTTGTTGTGGTTTATGTGCTTGCTTACTATGTTTCTCTTACTGTTTTAGTGTCTATGTATTTCTCAATCTTATCGATATGTTGCATAAAATAACAAAGGAACACCCCACCACATGAGTCCGTAATACCTTCATTAATTCATTGAGGTCATTTACGGGTGATTTCAGATCAAGTGGTATCATAGGTGTAGGTTGTTAAGGTTAGACAAGTTTGTGCTGGATTTTGTTGTTGAATGCTAACTAGACAAAATCTTAAATTAGGAGGAGAGTTGGTTGAAACTAACCCAGAAATTGGAAGAGTCTATCCGCAAAAGAAAATGTCAAAAGAAAATCCCTTGCGACCAGACCCCCAATTTATATATAGTTTCTTGGCCATGAGGTCCATGGTAGAGGAAATGTATAGGGTCTTTAGGAAACATAGAGATGAAGATTCATTAGGCTCCAAACAAGGTAAAGGAGAAGAAGAGTCTCTCCTCCATGACTACTCAAAAGGGAAAGGGAAAGAAGAAAACTTTTTCACACCTTCTAATAGCCCTGAACATAAAAAGAAGACATAATTGATTAAATTAGATGTTAAATTTGATTTACCAATACATGATGAAGACTTGAATGCTGAGAAGTTGGATAATTGGATCAAACAAATTGATGTTTATTGCAGAGTGCAGAGTCTCAACTCAAACAAGAGTAAGATTGCACTGGCCAGCCTACACCTTAGAGGCACTGCCTTGGTATGGTGGGTAGGTAGGACACAAGTTGACATGAAGAAACATGGTAAGTTTCTTTCTGTCTAGAGTGAACTTGTTTCTGCAATCAAAAATCAGTTCTATCCACTAGCTTACATGTAGCTAGCCATGACGAGCTAGCAAACTCTTCGCCAATTGAAAGGGAAATGTGTACAAGGTTACACCCAAGAATTTAAGAAAAGAGATTTGATTCTAGGAATTTCATTAGACTCACCTAAGACTCTGTTGAATTATATAGGTGGTCTATACAGCTACATGAGCCACACTATCCTCATGTTTAATCCCACGAGTACAGATGAGGTATCGGTTCAAGCTACGCATCTAGAAGCTAGAGGAAAGAATGGGAACCCATAAGTTGGGGGATCATCGAAGCCCATAGCAAGCAAGAATAAGGAGAAACGAAAATAGAAATGGAAAGAGAAGAAGGCCAACACTGCACAAAAAAGCAAGTCTTTATGCACTCACTATAAGAAGGATGGGCATGATGATGACCACTATTGGATCCTACATCTGGAGCTAAGACCTAAGAAGTTCGAGGGCAAGAAGAAGAAGACTACTGAAGCTATTCAGAAAGATTTTGGGTTGAATTCAGGATATGAAACAACCATTGCAACCACAGGTATAAAAGGTAAAAATTCTAAAGAATCTACTAGTAATTCAAAAAAATCTACTAATGAAGAAGAAAATGAGAGAAAAAGACATGAGCTTTTCCATATTCGAGTCATTTCTAAGCATCAAAAGATTGATACTTTGTTTGATAGTGGTTCAGAAGTAAATTTAATTTCTGAAGAAATTGTAAAGAAGTTGGGATTACTAACTACACCTCACAAGAAACCATACCTATTAGGTTGGTTAAGTGATAAAGCACAACTACAAGTGACTAGACATGTAAACATAAGTTTTCTTTTGGGTCAGTGTTTGTAGATGAGGTTGAGTTAGATATAGTTCCTCTAGATATATGTGGAATTGTTTTAGGAATTCCCAAGTTGTATGATAGAAAAGATATTTTCTATAGAGCTGAGAACAGGTATCTCCTCGTTAAAGATGGAATCAAATATATTGTAAGAGCTCATAAGCTCAAGAATAATTATACTCTCATACACTCAGGAAAAACGAAATGAATTGTAAATTCATGCAAATGATTTTTAATGATGGTTGTAAAGCAAAAGAAACCTGATAAAACCAATGTATTTGAGGGTTGTGATGCTAAACAACAAGCTGATTTAGAAAAAATTGTTTCAAAATATAATATCTTGTTTCAAGAACCTAAAGGTCTGCCACCCAGAAAGGAAATACTGCATGATATTAATTTGCAGCAAGATGCTCCATTGCCTAACATTAGAATGTACAAGTTGTCCGCTTTAGAGAATGTAGAAATCAAGAAGCAGGTGCAGGAGTTGCTCAAGAAGGGGTTATTCAGACCTAGCACATCACCATGTGGGTCTCCAATCATTTGGTGAAAAAGAAAGATGTCTAGTGGAGAATATGTATTGATTACCAAGCACCGAATAAGATAACAATAAAAAATCATTATCCCCTTCCTCGCATATATGATCTATTAGATCAGTTAAAGGAATTTGTTTATTTTTTCAAGTTATACTTGCTAGTGGATATCATCAAGTCAAAGTTGCAGAACAAGATGCATGGAAAACAACTTTCAAAACAAAGTAGGGATTATATGAGTGGCTAGTTATGCCTTTTGCCTATCTAATGCTCCTGCTACTTTCATGACAGTAATGAACGACATACTCAGACCATTTCTTGATGATTTTGTTATTATATATCTGGATGACATTCTTATATTTAGCAAAACATGGGAAGAACATTTAAAGCATGTTAAGCAGACACTATATGTTTTGAAAATAGAAAAACTTTATGTCAAACTCTCAAAATGCGAATTTCACAAAACATATTTGAATTATTTGGGAAATATAGTAGGGGGTGGTGAATTGAAGATAGATCCCTCTAAGGTGGCGGTCATTGTAAACTGGCCTAAACCAAAATCTGCTACAAAGGTTAGAAGATTCTTAGGAGTAGCACAATATTGGGGAAAGTTCATTTCTAACTTTTCCTTAATTGTGGCTCCCTTACATGCTTTAACATGATTGAATGGGGTGTTTCAGTGGGAATGCAAACAACAGAAAGCCTTTGACACCTTGAATGAAAACATTAGTATAGCACCAGTACTAGCACTACCCGATCTTCAAAGACCATTTGAGATCCAAATGGATGCTAGTGACTATGCCATGGGAGTAGTGTTGATACATCATGGTAAACCCATATGTTATCATTCTGAGACATTTAATTTTGTAGTAGTTAACTATCCCGCATATGAGAAATAATTATATGCATTAGTACAGAGTGTGAAAAATTGGAAACATTACTTAATGGGCAAAGAGACAATTATACATACTGATCATCAACCACTCCAATATCTACACTCCCAAACTAAGTTTCAACAATCAAGACACTATAGATGGATGGGTTTTCTACAAAAGTTTCATTTATTCATCAGATATAAAAAGGGCATACACAGTAAAGTTTCAGATATGTTATCTAGATCAATTATAAATGCATCTACTACACTTAAGAATAATTCAGTATTTCATGAGAGCTACATTGAATAATATGCTCAAGATATAGATTTTAAATATGTATATGCAACTTTAAGTCAAGGAAAATGAGTAGAAGAATTGGATTATCACATTAAGGACCAACTCTTGTATCATTGTGGGAAGCTCTGCATTCCACAAACTGAAAGAGTAAAGATAATTCGAGAAGCACACACTTCCCTAATATCAGGTCATTTTGGGGTAAGTAAAATGGTTGCACAGCTGCAAAGATTTTGTTCTTGGCCAAAAACGAATGGGACAGTTTCTAGATATGTAAGAGTGTGTACCATGTGTGCTAAAAGCAAGCCTAGCAATAGAAAACTAGGCTTGTACACTCCACTACCAGTTCCTTCTCATCCTTGGGAAAGTGTTTCCATGGACTTTGTTGGAGGATTGCCTAAATATAAGAATTGTCATGACTATTTATATGTTGTTGTTGATAGGTTCAGCAAAATGTGTATTTTTATACCTTGTAATAAACAGATGATAGCTGAACAAACTGCAAATTTGTTCCTTCAGAATGTATGGGTTCATTTTGGATTACCCACTTCAATTGTATCTGACTGGGACACCTGATTTGTTGGGAGGTTTTGGTTGAGTCTGTGAGAGCAGATGGACACCAAACTAAAGAAAGGCACAACCTTTCATCCATAGATAGATGGCCAAAGAGAAGTGGTCAACAAGACAGTGATCTAGTTGCTTAGAGGCTATTGAAAAAGCATCCCAAACTTTGTGATGAACATTTGTGTTATGTGCAGAATGCTTATAACTGAGCAAAACATTCTTCTACACAGAGATCTTCTTTTGAGACCTGTTTTGGTTTCACACTAGGGTCTCACTTGGATTTTGTCTTTGGTGAAGACATAGTAGTTGATGGACACAATGATGTGGACATGGTAACAAAGTTCATTGAACAAGTCGAAGAGATTCACCAGGCAGTACAGGAACAGCTGGAAAATAGCCAAGCCGAATACAAGGCAAGGCATGATAAGCATCGAATGGAGCATAGTTTCCAAATTGGTGATCAAGTCTGGCTATATATTAGCAAAGACAGAATGCAAGGTGAAGGTAAAAAGCTAAAGCCATTAAGGTATGGACCTTTCAAGATACTTGAGAAAATTGGTGAGAATGCTTTCTGCCTTGATTTACTAGTGTACATTCACATCTACTCAGACGTTAATGTAGACAGCTTGAGACTATTCAAACCTTCATTAATTGAAGATCCCGAAGAGCAGAGTCAATTTCCTTCTATTGATGATCTGTTACTTGAATATCTCAATGAATTGCAAGAAGACATAATTTTGGATAGAAAGGTAAGGACGACACACAACAGAGATGTTGAATACCTTAAGATTGGACTCCAGGGTTCAAAAGCCAAGCAGTGCAAAGTGGATAGAGATTGGACAAGTGAGATAGTTATACCCTCACTTAGTCAATGCTTAAAGACCAACTTTTTTTAGCCCAAAAGCTTCTTTAGTGGGAAGGTCGTGATTCGAATTAGATCCTTAAAAATTCTCTAAGTTTTCATGACTATTTAAAATTATGTCAAGCTTCATCTTATAGAAATCAAGCTTATCAGAAATGGCCTCTGAACAATGGCAATTTGTGGTCAGCACAGAACAACGAGGACCCTTGGTCAAAGCCCGAAGACTGTTGGCCCATGGTCACCATGCACTGGCACCAATTGACAAATGAGGGGTCAAATAAAAAAACAGAGGTAGTCAAATCACTAATCGTGTGTCGCGGGGTGTCCCCCTCATTGAAGGAAAAGCCCCAAGTGCTTAGTCATGAGGAAAATCATAAAACCGTATGGGAATCACTGATTCCATTAGAAGGTGGGTCCCATGCTAAAACCAATAGGATATCGGAATCGCTTCAAGTGGTAAGCAGGTTCAATCAAGTACCACCTGATGCTATACACTGGGTGACACATATCTCGTAGATGAGATAGAAAACCGCACACATCCGATGGGTAAAGGTCACGCTACTTACCCACGCAATATGGATGGAGACCGTAGGATCTGGAGGGTCCAGATCAACAGCAGAGAAATGATCTGATAGATGACCAGATTTGATAGGGAAATATGCTGAGTCATAGAAGATTTGAGGTCCGGCATGACCGATGAGCTAGCAGAGGAATTAGTTTCACAGGAAATCTTGGAGCAATGGAAATAACGACTGTTCAAAGAGAACTGACACTCAATTCATGAGGAAACAAGTGGCCACCTCTTTGTGAAGCATTACAAAGTGATGATGATGAAGAGTAGGGGAATTCCAACGGGCAGAGGCAGGAAATCCAGAAAGTCGGGAAGTGGAAATGAATAGTGAGGGAGCAGATTGGCTTTAAGCCATGAACAGAAAAAGAGTAAAGGCATGCAAAGAAAGAGAAGAAGAAAGTCAAGAGGCAAGAAAGAAGTGAATTGTAGAGAATAGAGAAGATGGGCTGACCTGCAGAGAAAAGGCAGCATCGAGTAGACAGAGACAGAGAGATTTTGAGAGTCTGTGAACTCCAGAGAAGACTTGAGAGGTTCAAGCAACTCTTTTGTGTATACCTATTAGGTATTGAGTACCAAATTGGACTCACACCACTGAGACAAGTTGAGGTCGAGATCTAGTAAGGGGAGTCTGTGTACTCTAGAGACTTGGGGAATCCAGGTATAATCCTGTTGAGCATCATCTGTTAAAGTGAGACTCAAATTGAGCTCCTTATTGTAAAAATTTTGCTTTAAGACACAATAGAAATGCCACCACTGAACGCTGGACCAAGAAACATAGCCCAGCAGGATTAGGTGAACTCCTTATTAAGCTTGTTGTGTTTTATGTGTTTCCTTACTGTGTTTCTCATACTATTTTAGTGTCTCTGTTCTTATCGATCTATTGCATAAAATAACAAAGGCACACCATAGCACATGAGTCTGTAATACCTTTATTAATTCATTGAGGTCATTTGCAGGTGATTTCAGATCATCTAGCACCTTGCCCTACTACTTTACTTAGAGATTAGTTTGTGCTCCCCGGACTATTGCCGAAAGGGCCAGTAGTACTAGGATTTGTTTAGCTAAATCACCTCTGAACCTGGGTCAGGCCCCAACAAGCCAAAAAATGGTTCTGTTTCTGGGACTCAGATCTACACGAGGGATGTATGATGTCATGTCATTGGAATCAGATGAAGAAAGAAATTGAAGGGTGGTTGGACAAAAATATTCACGACTTTGTGGAATAGGAAAATAGGAATCCATGAAATAGCGGTTAGAACACTACTTATATACGGAAATCAATGAAATTTTCTTTGCATCCTTCCCCTTTGAGTTGTATGAGAGGACTGCGAAGCTAGCAAATAGTTAGGGAGGGTGTAGGCTCGACAAACAGATTGTGTCGACTCGAGAATTTGTATGCAGACTAGAAGAATTGAAAGATAAGATCATGTGCATTGTGGAACATTGGGTCGATCGAATTATAGGGGGGTTTATCACCGAATTTTCGGTGGACACCAGAGTCATCTATAGTGAGGCAGAACTACACTTTCTTAAAGGACCGCGAGGTAAGTACATTAAATCTTTGAACAATTGGATTAAAATGTTATTATGTTAAAAGTGGGTTATGTGAATAAATTGATGTTTGGGGCTATGTGCAGTGGGAGGATGTATAGAAACGAAGGTAGCACAGAGATAGAGAATAGCCTCTTGATTTCACCTCGGCAAGAAAGCAAGGAAGAGCTAGCAAAAGTTTCACCAAGAAGTCTAATCAATCTGATAAGGCAACAAATTCCATGCATACCACTTACACCTACACCACCACCAGTCTCACCACCTTCACCCCATCTCTGCCCAGACCAACTCCACCACTAGCATAGTTCAATATGGTGAGTGCGATAAAATTGCCAATGTTCAAAGGATTAGGGAACAAAGATCTAGAGCAATTCTAGTTCGTAGTAAAAGTGGTATTCGAAGCACAAGGAGTCATGGATGGCAATATAAAGAAAGAAATGTTGGTAATCACATTACAGGATCATGCACTAACATGGTACATTAAAAATTCTAATGACCATCTAAACAAGAGGATCATAGATATCGAGCCTACGCTGAACATGAAATTTAGCAGGCCAAAATTGGAGACAGAATTGATTATCAGATTTAAGGAAATCATGGAGCTTCCAGGTGAGACCCCGTGGGAGTTGCATCAGAGACTAAAGATTATGATTCGTGAAGCCAACATTACCTTAACGGATGGACAGCAACCATGTATGGTTTGTAGCATCACTAATGCTACATCTAAGAACCACCCTGTCACAACAGAAGTTATCCACCCAAGCCGATGCTTTGGAGATTGCAATGAGACTGCATGAAACCCCAATACAAGATCGTGGCCTGGAGGTCAAACAAATCAGTTGCAACTGAAATATTTGTGTCTAAAAATGCAGAGTTTTAAACAAGACAAGGCGACTCACCCAGAGGCGCGCAAGGAGGTATGGTGCATAAATTGCAAGGGACAGGGACATGACAAGGACCATTGTCCAGTCTTCGCAAACTACTTCGTGGGAGGAAGGCTGACGCCATTTAAACTAAAAGCATAAGCAGGACTGAGTGCAATGCCTACATTTTGGTTCATGATTTTTAATATAGGAGGAAACCATACTATGGATAATTGTCACCTATTACAGAAATATACACAGATGTTGTAGTAGTTGTTTTGTAATTTTTGTAGATCAGTAGGTCGTGACGAAAACACTTGTAGAGGTTATGATCTGATGATGGATCGAACTCCTACCTATAGAGTTCAAACCGAAATACGAGCCCTCAATCAAAATGCAGGAATGGAATGCACTAGATTCCAGAGGCATGGACGAGGTCGAGCTGGCATGGGACCAGGAAGGGATTGCAAAGAGCTAATTTGTTATAATTACAAAGGGTCGGGGCATTATGCCTGTGATTGTACAAATCCAAAGAGGGTATCATGTTTATATTTTACCTAGTTTGGTAATGAGATAAAGGATTGCCCTACAATGATAGCAAGCTTGCGCGATAAAGGAAGACTCCATCCTGCCTTGACATAGAAGCTACAAATGATGAGGTCTGAGCCGGGTGAAGAGGACCCGAACGTAAACGTCGTGTTCCGAAGTGCTATCACAATAGGAGAGGAGAAGGGAAAGCAGCTTGAAGAAAGTGTGTGGGCTCGCATCACTCCCATAAAGGGACATGAATTTGATTTGGAGCGCATGAAGGAGACATTCATGGAAGCTAAGAAGAGCTTCATAGGGGCCTCCACTTCAGGTAGTACGGATCAACTAGAACTAGACATAGATCCTTTAATGCTCACTACATTTACGGAGACATGTATTAAGCTGTTGTGCAAGAGTAAAGCGGTGAAAGGACTACAAGAGCTCATCATTAGATGTGCTAGATCGGGGGAACTGCGTGTAGTCTGGAAGCTCAGAAATCATACATCATGAACAAGAAGGGAAATGAGATTGACTACGAAAATCAAGGAGTGTGAAATGGATCAATTAATTTGGAATTTAGGATCGGACGCGAATGTACTGCTAAAACTGACATGGGAGAGCATGGGTGGGCTCGCATTGCAGTCTTCCCCTCTTTATTTCCAAATGGAAAACCAACAAAAGATCCTATCGATGGGAAGATTGAAGTGAGCAACAGTGGATATTGAAGGTACGAGCGCGCTTGTAGATTTCAAAGTGTTAGAGATCATCAATGACAGTGTTAGCCCCCTAATTTGCTTTCTTTTTTTTATTTTCCCCTTCCTAAATCATAACCATTTACCATTGTTTTACCTCTCTTATCCACCGTCATCTTGCACTAGTCCAAGAACGGTGACTTATTTCATATGAACTTTATTTTTCATGTCTTTAACGTAACTTAGCATCAATTAATTATTTATTACATGATTTCTTGCGTATAATCACTCTTTGGAACTTATCGATATCTCCAATGTTTATTTGCTAGTCAAAGTACTTATCATGAGCACTGATCCTAATGCAGGATCAGATCTTGCACCGATGCCAGCACAACAAATCCTTGCAGCAGGTCCAATCCCCCTTGATCACCACCTCGTTTTGAGCACCTTCAGCCACGATAACAAGATAGATCTAAAAGCAGCCGAGATTCAGCCATAATAGCAAGATTGATCCAAAGGCAGCCAAGATCGAATTTATGAAGAACGAATAGCTGGAGATTAGCTATTGCCAGTTTTGTTGAATTGTCTAATTTTCAAGACCGAAAAGCTAAATTCTGCATATCGATTACGTAATTCGTTAAACAATATTTTTGGCTTTCGGCCAAAGATCTATATAATGAAGAATGTAAATAGTATGAAATAGTTCTTGATAGAATTTTTTTATAGAATAGAGGTACAGCCGGAGATGTGGTAGCAGACTTGTATTTTGTTATCGCCTGAATTTGGGTTGGACTATGTATTCGTGCATGTATTTTCCTCAGTGAATTAATAAAAGGGGAGCTCCATCTCATGTTTTATAAATTTCATTTTTGTGTTTGAAGCTGATGAATTGATGAAAGTATTGAGTAGTGTTTCTATTTGAAAGGGAAACACACTCCCTAGATACGGCCTAGCCAACCCAACACGATTACCCTATTTCGTGTTTCTTGTAATTTGTGTTTATGTTGTCAAGTGTGGCTTGATTTCCAGCACATGCATTCCTATCTGAGTGAAAATGGATCCTTTGTGTGAAGTAGCTAAATTCTCTTTTCCTGCACCTGATTTTAGATTGGCTTTCCCACCTGGTCCAAGCAGGAGAAATAAACCTTCACATTGCACATTGGTGTGCTATTCCTTTTCTGCAGTTCTGTTTGATTGGTTTTCCCGCCTGGTCCAATCAGGAGAAATAAACCTACACCAGTGCATGTTGGTGTGCTATTCCGTTTTTGTAGTTTTGTTTGATTGGTTTTCCCTGCCTGGTCCAAGTAGGAGAAACAAACCTACAACAGTGCACGTTAGTGTGATGTATCAAGCCTTTCTAGTTTACTTCCCACAATTTTGTTGCTTTCATTAAACATGTTATGACAAGATAAATATATATGGATGTTTTCTTTATTTCTGCACTCTATCAAAATTAGAAACATTCATTTTTATGTGTGCAATTTGATTTCACAGTATAATAGTACTTGCAATAACTAAGCACTTATTTTAAAAATTAAATGCTAAGTGCAAGAAGCTCTATTCTAGTGCAAGAACTGGTTTCTTGCAATGAGATCTGAGTGCTATGAACCTGGAAAATTTCAAGCCCTTGCAGGAAGTAAAACACTTTTAGAAATGACAAATTTTATACTATCTGCATAAATCTTTGTTCCTGCACTAGTGCAAGTGGACTGCGATAGTGCGGGACAGATTAGTGCAAGAAGGAAATCTCTAAAGGAGCAATTTTAAAGGGCCCATCCAATGAAACTGCTATGTATCTCTGCTAAAGAAAAACACAAAGTCAGTAGTTAATCAATACTTATCTATAGTGATTGCCCCTTTATTTCTAAATCGCTTTTGAAAATGCACTCTTCCTTGTTCCAGTATTAGATTATTTTGATGGTTCAAGTTGCCTTTTTCTCCTTTTAGTTTGATTCTGCCAACTTTCCTTTAAAGGATGTAGGGATTTATATTAGAAGTATTCATACCATCTTTGGCATTGCCTATGCTTCATCTCTAAGTTTTGCGGATCCCTTGGGTTGACAATTTAAGTGTTGAGGAGTTTGCTTAAGTGTAATTCTTGCACCCAACATTTTGGTGCCATCGCTGGGAGGTGATTTGATTTGGTTAGAATTTTCTGATTATATAATGGAGGTAATTTTTCCTTTATTTTTGCAGTATTATTTGGAAAAGCTTCTTTGAAGGAATTTTAGTGGTGTTGATTGATTTCTGACAACATTTTTATTAGAAGTTGTTTTGTTATATTTCTTTCTTTTTTTGAAATGCATGCCTAGAAAAGTTAAGGGTTCAAAGCCCACTAACGGCCGAAATAATTCTGAAAACAATACTCATATTGGGTCTCCTTCTGTGAGAAAGAAGCCCAATCCAATTCAAACCCATCACACAGGAACAATCCACCTAGATTTTGGTGACGACAGCTCAGGTGTGGTTCAGTCTATTGGGAGCAAAAGTGAAACAATGGCAGACCAAGAAGATCATGTGGAAGGAACTGGTGAAAACTAGGTAAGTAGGGAACAATCCACTTTTTTGTTTCCAATTATGGACCCGGATACTATGGCGCAAATGAAGAATATTCCACCATCATCTCTCCCTCATTTCCATGGTAAATTTAATGAAGATCCTGACTCTTTTCTATTCGAGTTTGATATTCTGTGTAGAAGTTATGATTATTCAACTAATTCTCAAAAGCTAAGATTATTTCCTATTACTCTCAAGCACTCAGCTTTAATTTGGTTTATGGGGTTAGGAGGAAACACTATAGACTCTTGGGATTAGATGAAGATAGTGTTTTTGTCTAAATATCAAGAATATTGCAAAACTCGGGACATGCAGGATGAGATTTTTACAATCATACAGGATGATGATGAAACTATTAAAGATTACCTAGAAAGATTTCTATATATGTGACAAAGGTCGAAAATTAAGCTTGATTCTAGTACTATTAGAACCTTGTTCTTAAGAGGACTTAATAATAATGCTAGAAATAATTCAAATCTTTTAGGACAAGGTGATATTTCTCAGCAAACTTTTGAACAAATTTTTGAATTATGCAGGAAATTTTCAAGAAATCAGTATAGATTTGGTAGAGGAACTCAAAACGGAAATAGAAAATCTAAATCTACTGATGCTATGATTATTGGACTAAAAAATAAAATGGAAAACATGAAAATCGATATAATGAATATTGTCACCAAATAGTTGGAGTTTTTAAAATTTCAACAAAAACTTATAAAGGAACAAGGGTCATTATGTATTTTCTATCATAAATGTAGAGACAAGCATCCTCCTAAAGAGTGTCCTCTTAATTTGAAAGAAGCTAATAAGTGTGTTATTTGTGCAGAAGACTATGTCACAGGAAAATGTCCCTCTATATGAGGACTTAAAGCTGTATTTATAGGGGGACAACCTGAATCTGAATACTTGTATGCTATAGGAGCGAAAGGAAATTGGCCTCAGGTAGGTGCAGGTATGGCTCCTGAATTTTCTCCAAATTATTTTTTTTATAATTCACATGCATATTGTTATCCTAACACTAATCAACAGTGGCAGTATGGGAACCAATATCAACATGGGAAACCTTCTCAACCATGGAAACAAGGTTGGAGAGGGTCAACTCATTCTCCATATTCCTACCAGTCACTCATGCAATCATATCCATCTACACATACACCTTATTCAATGCCTCATCTTCCGAGTCAGTCTACTCCACCATTACCTTTACCTCCACCTTCTTGACCTAGTCAGTTGCCTACTCAACCTATGCCCAATCCTAACAATATAAAGTAGTGAAAATGATCTATGTAGCAAATCCACCTTTATTCGAGTACCAGGCTATTCGAGTTGGGGTTCATGATATTCAATTGAGATCGGCGAGGACTATAACATCAGAAAATCAGAAGCAACCTAGAGTGATAGTTGAAGAGAAAGAAGAGGTGGAAACTCTTAATAATTCTTTGAAATATGTCTCTAAGAAACCCTTACCCTCTCAATCCTTGCCATTTTCTTCCAACCAGCCTCCCTTCCCAGAGAGGCTAGCAATGGAAAGAAGTGAACCTATTTTTGAGACTAGCTTAGCATCGGAGCTTTAGAATATTTTCATTAAAATACCTCTACTCCAAGCCATCAAAGAGATCCATATTTGTTCCAAGATTATTAAGGAACTCTGTCTCAAGAAACCCAGGAAGAAGAGATTGGAACCCCAAACCATTCAATTTGTTGGTAGTGATGACAGGATGTGCGTCTATGGAAAAGTATATTGATCTTGAAAACCTCATTGTCTCAGTTTAGATTAGTAATGTCCTTGTCTATAATGTTATTATATACCTAGGGGCAGCCATTAATTTCATTACTAAGCAAACCATGGACCAACTTCAGTTATCTCATCTTCGCCCTACTCCCACTGTGCTTGAATTAGCAGATAGATCTAAAATTAAGCCAGAAGGACTATTGGATGATGTGATCATCTCATTAGATTCTTGGGAATATCCTACTGATTTCATTGTGCTTCAGCCAAAGAACCCAGTAGGAGCATATCCCTTGATCTTGGGTCAACCATGGCTTGCTACAACCAATGCATATATTGGATGTCATTCCAATGATATGTATATTTCACATGGAGATTCTATGAAAAAAGTTACCTTATACCCCTGCCAGATCCATTTAGAACCTTCGAGATACTTTATGGTTGGATTAAAGCAATGATGAGGTGACTCAACTTATTTCCATTATCCATCAGTATACTGGGTCTTCACAAGAAGATGAGATTCAAGATTTCCTGAATAATCTAGACACTATGCCTAATTTTGGGTTATTGAGCCAAATTTCCAGCCTAGATTTTCAAGATAATCATGATTCTCATTCTTTTGTACCAGTGAATTTTACCACAACTTTGAGTACTCTTGAGCCTAATATTACTCTTGTTGAGATTAGGCTCGATAAATACTTTTATATTAGTTCAGATTTCGACTCATCTCAGCAACAACAGCTTCTGAATTTATTGCAAACCCATCTTAGTGCATTTGCATGGGGCTATGAAGACGTGAAGGCTATCCCTCGTGAAACTTGTACACATCATATCTATATTCACAAGGGAGCCTAACCTGTCTGACAACCCCAAAGGTGAATGAATACAGCTCTAAGAGATATTGTGAAGGAAGAAGTACATAAACTCTTGGGTGATGGTTTTATCTATCCTATTTCTAACAGTTAGTGGGTCTCTCCATTAGTGCTAGTACCTAAGAAATATGGAAGATAGTGTATTTGTATTGATTATCAAGAATTAAACAAAGCCACTCTCAAATATTATTTCCCTCTCCCTTTCCTTGACTAGGTGCTTGATACCCTTGCAGGGAAAAAATATATTTCCCTTTTGGATGGCTTTAGTAGCTATAGCCAGATACAGATTACACCCAAATATCATGATAAAACCACCTTTACATGTCCACAGGGTACATTTTCTTATAGAGTGCTTCCCTTTGGTTTGTGTAATGTCCCAGCTACCTTTCAAAGGACGGTCTTGGCCATTTTTACTAATCTAAAATTTGTAGAAATTTATATGGATGACTTTTCTATGTTTGGTGATTCTTTTGAGGAAGCTCTCGGAAATCTGGAAAAAGTACTTCTTCATTGTCAGGATGCCCATATTGCCTTAAGTGACAAGAAATTTAGATTAATGTGAAAAGCAATAGTGGTACTTGGCCATTTGATTTCTAGTAAAGGTATTCAAGTTGATCCAGCAAAGATCGAAATCATTCTACATATTCCTGCACTGAAAAATCAAAGGGAAGTAAGAGGTTTTTAGGACATGCTATTTACTATAGGAGATTCATTGAAAATTTTTCTAAGATAGCTGCCCCTATTTTCCGACTTCTAGCTAAGGAAAGTGAATTTTCTTGGACCACAGCTTGCCAACAATCTTTTCAAACATTGAAGGAAAAGTTAGTACATGCACCAGTTTTAAGAGGTCATAACTAGTCTCTGCATTTTTACATTTCCTCTGATGCTTCAGATTTGGCTATTGGTGTAGCTTTATAACAAGATGAAAATAAACAATCCTATGTTATTTGTTATATTAGTAAGAATTTGTCTTCCACTAAATTAAATTATATAGTTACAAAGAAAGAGTTTTTAGCTGTAATTTTTGCAATTAATAAGTTCAGACACTGTATTATAGGATATGAAGTATTTGTACATACTGAACATTCAACGATTAAATATTTGATGAACAAGCCATTTGCTATTGGTAGAGTGACTAGGTGATGACTATTGTTGTAGGAATTTAATATTACCATTGTTGATAGACTAGGAAAATCTAACATTGTAGTAGATTATCTGTCTATATTAGATAATCCTGGTGACGAAACTACTGTTAATGATGATTTTCTAGATGAACATCTTTTTTCTATGTTAATATATTCCCCATCGTTTGTTGACATTTCTAATTACTTGGTTACTAGGAAAACACCACGCCACTTGTCCGCTTGTGAAAAGCAGAGTATTGTTTAGAAAAGTGTTTCATATTCTTGGATTCAGGGATATCTCTTTTACACTGGTCCAGATCTGATTATCCGTAGGTGTGTAAGAGAGGAGGAAGTGCTTGACATATTGAAATCTGCTCATGATGAACCTTGTGAAGGCCACTTCCTTGATAAGTGGATTGCATATACAGTATTGCTCGTTGGTTACTTTTGGCCTTCCTTGTTTCAGGATGCCAAATAGTATGTCAGGCACTGTGATAGCTGTCAGAGAATGGGCCAGCCTAATCAAACTAATGAAATCCATTTATGCCCCCATGTTATGATTGAGCCATTTGAAAAATGGGCTATTTATTTTACAGGGCCAATAAATCCAACATCATTAAGTAAAAAGCATATCTTGGTTTGTACGGATTTTGTTATGAAATGGGTAGAAGCTAAAGTTGTCTCTTTTGCTACAGAAAAAGTTATTGTTGATTTTCTTTTTACTGAAATCTTTACTAGATTTGTTGTGCCTACATAAATTGTTTTTGACAATGGTTATTAGTATATTTATAATCTGGTATAGGGTGTGATGGAGAAATATAAGATCCGGCACAGGAAATCCACGCCATATCACACGAAAGAAAATGGCCAGGTGGAATGCACAAACAAAGTGACCGAGTCCATTCTTACAAAGACAGTAAATATTCATCGGAAGGACTACGCTGAAAGATTACCAAAGGCTTTGTGGGCATACATAACCACTTGGAGAAATTTCACGGGACTTACACCATATGAAATGGTATATGGAAAAAGGGTTCTGTTACTAATTGAATTCCAGATCAAAACTTATAGAACTGTAGTTCAGTTAGGACTAATCTCTCTCAGGCACAACAACATTGTCTTCTCCAATTAAATGAGTTAGATGAATTTTGTAGGGATGATGTTCATAAGAACATACTAATTCAGTAGTAACGCAAAAGGTGGCATGACAAGTCTATTCAGAAAAACAATTCCAACTAGGTGATTGGGAGCTCCTTCATGACTCTAGATTTAACATATTTAAAGGAAAATTCCATACACATTGAATGGGACCTTAAGAAGTGATCTGATTATTCGAGAATGGGGCAGTAGAAGTTAAAACTATTGATGGAAAAAATTTAGTATTCTTGGTAAATGGGCATAGGTTAAATAAGTATTTGCAGCCACCGACCAGGAAATATTTTACACAACAAGTCCAACAACAATTCGGGATGGTAGTGGTGAATGGTAATACCAACATTTTGAAAACATGAATTCTCCTTCTTATTAAAAATAAATAAATAAAAAATAAAATTGAACATTTTTTTGTAATTTTGAAAATCAGTTCACTGACATGATTGTAGAAAGATCAACCTAAAAACCAGCTTGCTGGAAGGAAGATCAAAAATTTCTAATAAAGAGAAAATGTTGCTTGATCTTTAGATATGCTAGGGACCACCAAGTAAAATCAGGTTCACAAAACAAACCTTTACACAATTGGGGTAATTAACATGGATATTTTTATTCAAGTAACGCTTAATTTTCACTGCAGTTATTTTTTCTTGCACCAGTGTAAGCAGACCTTCCAGAAAATTTTCTGCCTTTCTTCATATTCCACTTTCGTAATATTCCCTCAGTTTTCTTCTTCAATCCCAAAATGATTAACCTTCCCACATTCTTCTAAATTTAGCCTCTCCACTTCAAAAAAAATCCCACTTACCCTTGAATTTTTTTCCCTATCCCACTTCCGTTTATTCCCTCTTTTTGTACTACCCTGGTAACAAAATTCCTTCCCATTCTAAAATTCCCCTTTTGCCACTTCTTTATTCCCTCATGAATTCATTGCAAGATCTCACACACAAAGGGAAAAAGGATATGCTCTAAAGCATCAAGAAAGGGCGAAGAAAATTTCCAGTATAATTTGAGGAATCATGTGCAAGTCCAACCTATATTTTATTTAAATTCTCCATTTTTAGATATTATGCTTGCACTAGTGCAAGCATGTTGTTCTATATGATAAAGCAAGTGGAATAGCACTAGCAGAATAGCGTAATTTAAGTGGTGCAAGTAGACCAGTTCAAGCATGCACCCTGTCATAAACTTAGTACAATTTATTCTTAGGAAAGTGATCATCATGAAAATTTATATGAAGTCCTTTGACATAGTCGATGAGAACTTGTGCTATCATACTAACTAGGAGAAAATTATTTAAAGTACAAGGCATTTTTAAGTTAGGAATCATGATCATTTTTTAATGAATGCTAAGTTCTTTTTTGAATGCCGAAGTGTTTAACCGTTGCTTGGACATAATTACCCCCTTTCCACCACAATCCTAGATGTCCTTTACTCATAATGATTACCTCACCTAGCTGTTAAAATGCTGCCACAAGTACCAATCTGCCTAACCTCAAAGATGTCGTGCATCTATGGTGAAGGAATAGGTGATAAGATGGAAAATATGGTGGATAGTTGAATCCCTATTTATAAGAACCAAATCTCACGGTGTTGCATGTAAAATTACCAACTGTTCATTGCCGTTAAGCGGTGATTCCACCTATTCGGAATGAACCCCCATCTCTGAGTAGGGTAGAGCAGATTGCCGAGTATCACAATAGTCTTGCACTATTGTGAGACTCAGCTTTTCTTCAATTCTTACAGAATTTTTGTGGGCACGATAAAGAAGTAGCTTTACAGTTGGCGAGGAGTTTCAAAAATGGCAAAGTGAAAATTGGACCTCTCAAATTTAAAATCACAGAAGAATTTATAGCAGCAGTGATAGGCTCGGAAAATACTGGTAAGCAGTGGTTTAAAAATCAGAAACTAGAAAGGAAGTGATGGAAGTGTTTTGTCATTGAAAAGAAGATAGAGGTAGACTTGAAGGTAGGAGTTTCACGCGGTGCCCTACTAGGACAATGGAAAGACCTCATTTTCATCCTATAGAAGTTTGTAACCTTTGAGGGAAGATACACTCACATTTTGTTATATCATTTTAGGATGTTGTAGCGTTTCAAAGCCGACCGGCACATCCAGTGGAGGATGAATTTCCCCTATTTTATGCTTAAGAGCCTAGAAAAAATGGCCGAAGGTGTGCGGGACAGACGGGCAGAACAGGCCAAAATGAAGCTATATCACCACGGCTGTTACCAGGAATAGTGTCCATTCGGATGCTGCTATTCCCACTAAGATGGGTGGCTATCTTAGAAGCAAACATGTAAAGTCTATTATTGTTTTCTTTTATGGAAATAGACAAGAGGAGAACCAAGAAGACCGACCTAAGTCTTGCGCTTGATTTCCTCTCCTTCTTGATAGAGCTTCGCTGCTTCTTCTTCGTTTGACCAGCTTCAAAGAGAACCTGTGGAATCACAACAACATACTACTATCAAAGAAACAAAGATCTATATCTATAAATAACACAGCATCATATGTATGTTAACCATATAAATGCATATATAAACAAGTACACAAGAATATGGAAGAGAACAAGAATAGCTTTATTAAGATGAAAAGTAGCAAGAGGATTACAACCATATGCTCTGACCCAGCATCATCCTCCAGCTAGGAAAAGCTTCTTCACCTCAAGCAAAGCTTAGATCACCCAACACTGTGAATGTACACCAGAAAACCCAGCAACACTTCTCTATAAGATACAAAATTCCAACCTTTGGATCTTTGTGATGAGGGATCCATATATAGATTATTATTGAGAAGTGAGTCATCTTCTGGGATCTTGATTAGTGTCCTCTTTCTGATAGTTCCTGCTTCCACTTGGAGAATGATGATCTCTTACTCATCCCTGGTCAAAAATAGAGAGGCAAGTGTCAGAGAGGAAGCTTCTGGAAGATTCCATCATCTTCCACCTCGCATTTTTGTCCCTGCCATTTGTCCATTCCCGACCATGACACCCTACAGAGGAGAAAAGCAGTATGCATCACACCTTGTACACTAGGAAGATGATATGCATCGCAGCCTCTGCATTGAGCTTTCAGTATGGTCTAGTTTTGACCATTTATGAGTAGTTTTCAGTGGAGAACATCTAGGAGATGATGTAATCATTTGACCCTGTTCCTTTAGGCAGTGAAGCAACACTTTTAGGGACTTAGGAGCCCTCAGTTTATGGACATTTATGATTGGGGTTGAAGTGCCCAAAAATGTCTATAA
>APFE030741845.1:75893-108672 GCA_000404065.3 Pinus taeda
GGGAAATCCTTGGTTGGTAGACTCCATTTTCTCAACCTGAAGATCAACGGGGGAATTTGTGATGTTATTCCGATTTAAAATAAATTTTTAGACGCTTTGACACAACTTGTTTTTTTTATTTTAAAGAGTCGAGAAAAAACAAAAGATGACTCTAGTCGCCTTCGATTTTTATTGATCCTGAAGTGACAAGTGCTCAGAGGACCTTTTCCTTTAAGGAGTCTAAAAAGGAGCAAAATGGACTTCTCTGGAGATCTAGGCAGAGAGGATTACCAAACCAATCACAAAATTGCAGAATACTTTTTACGGTACGGCATTCAATCTTCCCGAATGCTGTGTTCAGTGCATTGTGATCGATAGGGCGGCAGACACGGCTTCATAAGGATAAAGGATGCAGCCTATTGTGGTCTCCCAATATATACTCGACGGTACGTGGGAGAACAAGTCCATACTAGCACTTGTTGTCTTAGAGTGGAGGAATCACCCAACCAACACTGAAAGCAATAGTTACTAGGTTTTATGATGCCAGAATACATCTCTAGCCTAGGCCTCTAGTTGTTGTGCGTTAAGTTCCAAAGTATTGTTAGATTCATTGAATTTATTTTAAGTTCATCTTGCTTAACAATTTTCCTTTCAGGTTCACCACGTGATGTGTATATAATTCCTAAAATGCAGTCTAAGATGATAAAAAAATGTTTAATCTTCTTTCAGGAATGAAAATCCTAGCTACTAAGGGAAGAAAGTCAAGAATCTTTTCTTCACAGAGCACAGAGCACACGCTAAATGCACAGTCCTAAATCAAACCAAGCAATCAAAATGAAAATGCACATGCATGTATTTTTTTAGCCTTCTTAATGTATGAATGATGTTAAGAAAGCTATGTGCAAAACTAAATTACTTTTAAAGCGACAGTACTCAACAAAATTCTTTTTCAAAATGAAGTGAAAGAAAGAGAGACACTTTGCGATTTTGAAATGGAAATTGCTTTTCGACACTTTAAAAATACAAATTCAAATCCTATGCAATAGTAACTGTATAATCGACTATCAGGAACAATGGGATTTTTTTCTAAAAATGAAAATGGCAGCTACAACACTTTCAGATCTAGAGACGACAGTTCGACTATGCTATTGTTTTGCAAAAGAGAACTGAAAACGATGCACAATACATAAAAACATTTATAGTTCTTTGCACTAAGGAGGCAAAATAATGCAAGAGAAGGGGGTTTTCACATAAGTACATTGACTACAAACAGTAAAACTCCTGAATAGGACTGAAAACAGTGAGAAAAAACCACTGTCTGAGGGTAATGTTAACCCTCCCTGACCATCACACCTATTACACAATGAAACCAGTATGCAGTGCACTTACTACACTCGGGAAGTGCGATCCATATAGACTGCCTTGAAGGCAGGGTGCGATGGTACCAGCGCAAGACTTCAAACAGGTTTTCACTCATAGTTTGCAATCTAGTTCAGGTGTTTAGGCCGAATAAGTAAAGATCAGTGTATGTAAAATACAGGGGTGATCTAAAGAGGTTACTGGAGCCACCACTTAGGGCAATTAGATTTCTTGCAGATCTATTGTTTAGTTCATAAACAAAACCTAAAGATAGATTGAAGAAGCATTGATTTACTTTTCATTTGTATAACAAATGCAGTTCGAAGGCTAACTGGCTTGAATTCAGGCTCCGTCTGTAAGTTTATAAAAGAAACAAGGATAGATAGGCTAATAAGTAATCTAGTCACTCCCCAGTGGAGTTACCATTTTGTTACCGGGAATAGTGTCCATTCAGATGCTGTTGTTCCCACTAAGATGGGTGGTTATCTTAGAAACAAACAAGTAAAGTCTACTATTGTTTTCTTTTATGGAAATAGACAAGAGGAGAACCAAGAAGACCAACCTGAGTCTTGCGCTTGATTTCCTCTGCTTATTGATAGAGCTTTGCTTCTTCTTCTTCATTTGCCCAGCTTCAAAGAGAACCTTTGGAATCACAGCAACATACTACTATCGAAGAAATAAGGATCCATATCTATAAATAACACAGGATCAGACGTATGTTAACCATATAAATGAATATATAAACAAGTACACAAGAAGATGGAAGAAAACAAGAATAACTTCATTAAGATGAAAAATAGCAAGAGGATTACAACCATATGCTCTGACCCAGCATCATCCTCTAGCTAGGAATCCCTTCCTCACCTAGAACAAAGCATAGATCACCCAACACTGTGAGTGTACACCAGAAAACCAACAACACTTCTCTATAAGATACAAAATTCCAGCCTATGGATCTCTGTGATGAGGGATCCATATATAGATGATTATAGAGAGGTGAGTCATCTTCTGGGATCTTGATTAGTGTCATTTCTCTAATAGTTCCTGCTTCCACTTGGAGAATGATGATCTATTACTCATCCCTGGACGAAAATAGAGAGGCAAGTGTCGAAGAGGAAGCTTTTGGAAGATTCCATGATCTTCCACCTCGCATTTTTGTCCCTGCCATTTGTACATTCCCGACCATCTCACCCTACAGAGGAGCAAATCAGTATGCATCGCACCTTGTACACTAGGAAGGTGATATGCATCACACCCTCTGCATTGAGCTTTCAGTATGGTCCAGTTTTGACCATTTATGAGCAATTTTCAGAGGAGAACTTCTCGGAGATGATGTAATCATTTGACCTTGTTCCTTTAGGTAGTGAAGCAACACTTTTAGGGACTTAGGAGCCCTCAGTTTATGGAAATTTATGACTGGGGTTGAAGTGCCCAAAAATGTCTATAACAACGGCCTGATAAAGATTTCGGTGCTAAAATAGCTAGAAGTTAAAGGCATGACCTGGGAGGCGTTGTCAAAATAGGTGCATAAAGAGACAACTACTAGAAAGAAGATAGAGGACCCTGCCAAAACAAGAAATGACCCAAGTAAAAATGAAAAATGGGTTCCTTCGTACACCAGTGAAAAAGGGAAATGATCAAAAAGATCAACAAAAGAAAAGGGCCCATCTTCAAATAAGAAGACAACTAGCACACCTGCTAAAGAGACTCCTTCTATGCCACCAGTATAGGCATAAACCCCCGAAAATGACAACCTGTCAGTCCTTACAGATGTAGCAAAGTTTGTAGAGGTTGAAGATGATGCTCTGTTGGCCTATTTCATTAAAAATCCTTGAAAAAGGAATAAAGTATCTGATGTAGGAAAAGAACCACATTCCCCATAGGGCGTTGAATCGCCTCTTGCACTAGTACAAGAAGAAGCACCAGCAGAAGGAGAAGGAGCAAGAGAAGAAGAACGAGAAGAAGAAGCAGGAGGAGAAGAAAAGACAGAAGAAAAAGAGGTAGGAGGAGAGGAACCCAAATAAGAAGAAGCAGAAGAACAAGAAGAAGTAGGAATAGGCGAAACCATAGAAGAAGCAGAAGAAGAAGAAGAAGCAGGAGGAGAAGAAACTATAGAATAAGAAGCAAGAGAAGAAGAAGCAAAAGAGGAATAAGTAGAAGAGGGGGAGGTAGGAGAGGAAGAACTAGAGGAGGAAGAACTAGAAGAAGAGGGACAAGAGGAAGAAGAATTTATTGATGTGACCATGAGGGATATTGAGGTCCTTGAGGAAGACACATCCCATGCTGAAACAGAAAAAGAAAAATATTTGGTAAATCTTGTTGCTCGGGTAGTTGAGCTAGAGCTCCAAGTGTAGAACTTAGAACAGCTTATAGCTAAAGCACAGGAGGATAAGGAACGTAGTAGAGGAGAATCGATGGTGGAGCTCTAGAAAACGAAAAGAAAAGTCAATTTCTAGAAGTACCAAGCTGTGCAATGTTTCAGGTGACTTAAAAAGGTGACAAAGAAACTAAAGAACATCAGAAATAATAATTCTGAAACATTGCATGATGATGACAGTATGCCAGAGCAGGATTGAGCTGGAATGCTCAAATTTTTGAAATTTTTTTGCAGAGGTAAAGAGTTGTGTGAGGAAACACAACAGTTTAGGGATGTGAGGATTTCAGCCCCCTAATTTGCTCTTTTTTGCCATTTTACCCTTCCTAAATCATAACCATTTTCCGCTATTTTACCTCTCTTATACAGCCTCATCTTACACTAGACCAAGAATGGTGACATATTTCGTATGAACTTTATTTTTCATATCTTTAACTTAACTTAGCATTAATTAATTATTTATTACATGATTTCTTACTTATAATCACTCTTTGTAACTTATCAATATCTCCAATGTTTATTTTGTAGTCAAAGTACTTACTGTGACCACTGATCCTAGTGTAGGATCGAATCTTGCAATGATGTCAGCATATCAAATCCTTGCAATAGATCCGACCCCCGCTTGATCACCACCTCGTTTTGAGTAGCTTTAGCCATGATAGCAAGATAGAACTAAAGGTAGCAGAGCTTCAACCAGGACCGAAAGATCAATCCAAAGGCAGGCAAGATCGAATTTATGAAGAACGAATAGTTGGAGATTGGCTACAACTAGTTTCATTGAACTCTCTAATTTTGAAGGTCGAAAAGCTAAATTCTGCATATTGGATATGTAATTGATTAAACGATATTTTTGGCCTTCGGCCAAATATCTATATAATGAAGAATGTAAATACGATGAGATATTTTTTTATAGAAGTTTTGTATAGAACAGAGATATGGCCAGAGAGGTGGTAATAGGCTTATATTTTGTTATCATCCGAATCTAGGCTGGACTATGTATTCACACATGTATTTGCCTCAGTGAATTAATAAAAAGGGAGCTCTGCCTCATATTTTATAAATTGCATTTTTTATTTTGAAGCTGATGAAATGATTAAATTACTAAGAAGCGTTTCTATATGAAAGGGAAAAATGTTGGTTGGCTAGGGCCCAGCCAACCCAGCACGTTTACCCTATATCGTGTTTCTTGTTTGTGTTTATGTTGTCAATTGTGGTTTAATTTCTAACACATGCATTCATGTCTAAGTGAAAACATATCTATTGAGTGAAGTAGCTAAATTCCATTTTCCTGCACCTGATTTTGGATTGGTTTTCCCGCCTAGTCCACGCAGGAGAAATAAACCTCCACCAATGCACGTTGGTATGCTATTCATTTTCTATTGTACTATTTGATTGGTTTTCCCACCCACTCCAAGCAGAAGAAATAAACCTACACCAGTGCACATTGGTGTGCTATTCAATTTCTCTAGTTCTGTTTGATTGGTTTTCCCCGCCTGGTCCAAGTAGGAGAAACGAACCTGCACCAATGCACGTTAATGTGATACAGCAAGCCTTTCTAGTTTACTTCCCACAATTTTCTTGCTTTCATTAAATATGCTATGGCAAGATAAATGTATATGGATTGTTTCTTTATTTCTACACTCTATCAAAATCAGAAACATTCATTTTTATGTGTGCAATTTGATTTCACACTATAATAGCACTTGTAGTAACTAAGCACTTATTTTAAGAATTAAATGCTAAGTGTAAGCAGCTCTGATCTGGTGCAACAACTGGTTTGTTTCCATGGGATCTGAGTGCTTTGAACCTCAAAAATTTCAATCCCTTACAGAAAGTAAAACTCCTTTAGTAAAGACACCATTTATACCCTCTACATAAATCTTTATTCCAGCACTAGTGTAAGCAGACTACGATAGTGCTGGACAGATTAGTGCAGGAAGGAAATCTCTAAAGGAGTAGGTTTAAAGGGTCCATATGATGAGACTGCTAAGTGTCTCTGCTAAAGAAAAACACAAACTCAGTAGTTAATCAATAGTTAGCTAGAGTGATTACCCCTTTATTTCTAAATCCCTTTCACAAATGCATTCTTCTTTGTTCCAGTCTTAGATTATTTTGATGGTTCAATATGCCTTCTTCTCTTTTTAGTTTGTTTTTACAATATTTATTTTAATGAAAGTAGGGATTTATATTATAAATATTCATGCCATCTCTGGCATTGCCTGTGCTTCATCTCTATGTTTACAAATCCCCGAGTTGATAATTTATGTGTTGAGGAGTTTGGTTAAGTGTAATTCCTACACCCAACAAACAAAAATCCCTATCCCGTGCTATTGGGAATAGATTGGGCCGCTCACATGAATGGAGTGATAAATGTAAAGAAGTAGAAAATGACTTTTGAGAAAAAGTCGGTGCATGTAGTGGTACCTTTAAACCCTGTGGAAGGATTGTGCTACACGGAGCCAATGCGCGACGACGAGAGTGACGACGATCTAGACTGTATCTATAAGACAACTACCTAGGAACACGATTGGGTGAATCCAACTGTGGATGGTAGTATTTTGTTGGAGCATGAAAGCTCCTACCCATCGGATTCGGATTCAAATATAGAACGATGGTAGAATTGGTTACATGAGGTAACCACGCTCAATTGCAACATGATGGTAACATCACTACACTGTGTGACAACAAAGGTAAGGGATCTTCCTATGTATGATGGGCTGATAGTGGTGGATGAATTCTTGAATAAATTTGAAAGGGATTTGCCATAACAGCAGCATTTTGGCACTCTGAAATGGGCTCTGTGCGCTACACCTAAAAGGAGGTGGGGTACGCATCAGAAAAGTTTTGGGAACTAGAACGAATGCATAACAGTGATGCTTATATGGTTTGGAAAGCCTCAACTATGGATGGAAGTTGGGTATGATGGACGAATGAACTTGCACTCCCACCTCTCAAGATGGGTACAGGCATATGGTACATGGCTTGCACGAGTGCACACCATCTTTGCGATAGAAAACAGGAAAAACAAGTTCGAGTGAGCACGATGAAGGTGCAAATGACAAAGTACGATATGACCAAGTGCACCAAATATTATATGTAGGGAAGCCTTTGACAAGGTGTGTGAAGTGTTAAACATGGTCCACCATGTGAGACACACTGACTGGGACCTATTCGTACCAACGGTTCTATGGGCTTATAGGACCATGTGCAAAACCCTGACCATGCAAGCACTTCCGAAGATGAAGTATGAAGCATGGGCTATGATCACTATGGAGAAAGTGAAGCCTAGTCCGTGTATAGCAACACCTGTAGATATGAAGGTCCACGAAGTCTGGAACGAAGGAATCACATAGTTGTAAGAAACAGAACACATAAGATTCGAGGAAGAAATATGACAAGGAAACCTTAGCCTTCGAAAACATGAAAAAGGCCAGGTACAGGTAACCAAAAAAGCATTTTTATGGACATGGAGGTCAAGAAGCTGGAAGACAAAATAAAGGAAGCATTTCTTGCCAAGAAACTAAGGATGGTAAAGCAAGGTGCATACGATCATATTGACAAGTTGAAGGACTATCGCCATGAACTCGTTAGTCTAATGCCTCAACTTTGACCGCATATTTCCAAATGAAATGATGAGGGCAGTACGTTGCAAGTAGTAAAGTGCACGATGCTGATCACAGAAATGGAAGGTGAGGATTCTTCGCGAACCATCGTGGAGGATAGGATGGAGCCCCACATGGGTAGTGTGACCACTTAAATAACCATAGGAATAACAATCTTAGCACTCTAGGTAGTTGAAAGGGAGCACCGGGCTATAAACTATTTTGCCAGAGAGTTGCGTGCTATGGGAGATGCACGTAGAAACAGAATGTCACAAGGTTCGTGACTGTGCACGGAGGGTTGCGCTATTGTATGAGTTGGATGGAAAGTGACTATTGAGGTCACTATTCAAAATGGGATGTGTGATCTGAGGCCAAATGGAGTGGGAGGCGAGCTTTTAAGGCACGATTTATGGGCAAGATTTGAGAAAATCTGTTGCCGATAAAGCATTAATGGCCTGAAATTGGGGGCAACAGTCAAATTCAAATTCAAAAGTCGCTATAGAACACAGAGGGTTGGCTAGCGAACAACACTTGGTCATTTGAGATTTGAGCATTTGAGCAGAGAACTGAGCATCAAGAACAATGCTCTAGCGTTGTCGCAGCAAGGATGGAAGAAATTGGGGATGCAGTGCGAGACTGTACTGGCATGTTAGAACAGGCACTTGAGGTACTTACAAATTTGTAGGAGGACCCCAACATCTAGCGCTTGGAGACAGAGGCACGAGAACTCCAGCAACAATACGATAGTATTCGAAGAACTGCATAGACAGTTGTCCTCACTCAGCAACTTGCGAGCATGTAGCAAGATAAGGCACTGAAGGAGCAGGTGGACGCGACACGACATAAGGAGGTAGTATTCAAAGCACGTGTTCAACCATGGATTGACGAGGCCTTCACAATCACAGTGCATGTCTAAGGAAAGCTCACGCACATACATGGGATGCATGCATAGATGCAGCAAAGCACACTAGACACAGAGGTCTCAGAAGAATAGATGTAATAGGTTCAACAAGCAGTAGCATAGTGCAATATGGATATCAGTACCGTTCGAGAACAATTGGAGGGACTCTACACCAAGATCGCCGTGCCGACACAGTGACTCGAGGGCAAGTCACAATGTTTTTTTTAGGGGCTGATTGGGCATGGAATGCCCCCCATGGCATGTTCTGGGGCTCAAAGCCCAATTTTGGAGTTGATCTTGTTGTAAATCTCCGCGAATTGTAGGTGCAGAGTGTGAAAGTTTAATAGAGTCATAGGGTTGTCTATCGTAGTTTTGTAATGTAATGCCAGCTAGATAGACCTACCCATGGTATGAGGACCATGGGATTGTATAAATAGAGAAAGGTTCTAAGTAGAGAGGAGATATAAGATAATAGAAGAGAAGAATGAAAAGTCTAAGTTATTGAGTCACATTGCAAAGTGTATCTTTGGGTAATAGAGTAGGAGAAGGCTCTGTAGCTGAGTGCACAAAGGCCTAGTAGAGTCCATAGCTAAGTGAGTAGACCCCCTACAGCTGAGTGCGCCGGGTGGTGTCAAGTCTCTAATCAGAGAAGAGATTAATAAAGAAAGGTTTTGTTACCAATTATGCATATCTATTCAGAGTTACTATACGTTTGATATCATTTGAAAATTTATAGTTTCTTTACTACGAGCACTTGTATGAATTGTGAATCTTGATAATTATAACTAAAACCTATAAATAAGCTAAGATAATCAACTAATATTAGATTGCTAGTAAGGACCTGGGTAATAACTATGTTTTTCCCTCGAGTAGGGCTACACGAAGGCAACATCTCAGGCTGCGAGGAATCGGTAAGTACGTGTAGCAACATTCACACAGGGTCGAAGCACGGACCACTTGAAATCATCAGACATCTTCAATGTATGGAAACCTAGTTCTAGCACCCTGCCCTACTATTTTAGGTGAGACCTCATTCCACGCTCTGTAGACTGTTTCCGAAAGGGCTAGTTGTACCAGGATTTGTTTGGCTAAATCACCTCTGAACCTGGTTTAGGCCCCAACAAGCGAACATCTATTTTGGCAAGACGTTCGTGTCTGACCCTAGATCTATAATCACTTGGTCCATCTCATATTCCCCAATCTATGTCGTCAATCTCATTTCCCTTCTTGTTTTCATTTTGTGCTGCTCGAGGTTCCAGACTATGCATAGTTCTCCCGGTGTGGTCGCAACACATCTAGTTATAAGTTCTTGCAACCCCTTTATAGACTTGCTCTCATACAATAGCTTCATGTATGTCACCAAGAATGTAGTGAGCATCGATGCGTCCATTTCTAGGTCCAGTCTGTCTTTACCTCCTGAAGTGGACGCATTAGCTAAACTCCTCTTAGCTTCCATGAAGGTATCCTTAACGCACTCCAATTCAAATTTTTGTTCCTTCGTTGGAGCCTTGCAAATCCTGGTGCTTTCTTCAAGTTGCTTGCCTTTGTCATCCCCTATCATAATACCACTCTAGAGCACGATATTTACATTAGGGTCTTCCTCTCGCAGCTCAGACCTCATCATTTGCAGGTTCTGAGTCGAGGGAGGTTGGAGAGCTCCTTTATCGTGCAACCTCGCTATCAGTGTGGAAAAATCCTTTGTATCATGGTCAAAAAATGTACAAAACAAGCATGATGGTCACGTTCGATTCATACAATTGTGAGCATAATGCCCTGGCCCTCCGCAATTGTAACATATCAATTGTCCATGACCTCTTCCTCATCCCCCTGCACCTTGGCGTCGTCCGAACCCCTGAAATTTGGTGTGTGCCATTCGTGTGTTTTAATCAAGGGTCCATGTTTCGGTCAGAACTCTATAGGTAGGAGTTCGATCCATCATCAGCTCATAACTTCTACAAGTGCACTCATCATGTCCTATTGACCTGCAGAAATTACAAAACAACTGCTGTAAATTCTACACATACTTCTATAATAGATGGCAGTTATCTGTAGCATGCTTTCCTTCTATCTAACAAATTGCACACCATAGTGCAGGCTCTGCGCTTGGTCCTACTCGTACCTTCGGTCTTAGTGACATTGGCCCTCCTCCCGCAAGGTAATTCACAAACATTGGGAAATGATCCTTGTCGTGCCCCTAGCCCTTTCATTTTATGCACCATACCTCATCGCGCATCTCTGGGTAGGTTTTCCTGTCTTGTTTCAAGCATTGCATCTCCAGGCATAAGTTTTCCAACTCCACGTGTATCTACTAAACTCCCAGGTTAGGATCTTGCATTAGAGTCTCATGCAATCTCATTGTGACCTCCAAAGCGTCAACATGAGTGGTTATCCTTTGTTGCGACAACATGTTCCGTAGATGCATTGTTAACCATGCTATAAACCACTTGCGGTGTTTCCCATCTGTTAATGACATGTTTTCTTCCTAAATTGTGCACTTTAGTGTTTGATCCAACCACATGGGGTTTCGCCTGGTAGCATTGTGATCTCCTTAAATCCAATGATCAATTTTTCCTTAGACTTTGGCCTGCTAAATTATTTGTTTAGTGTAACTTGGATATCCACAATCCCTCCATTCAGATTGTCATTGGAATGCTTAATGTACCAGGTCAACATGCGATATTGTAGAGTGCTGTCAAACATTTCCTTATTTATATTGTCATCTGTGACACACTGTGCTTCCCATATCGCTTTTATTACAAACCAAAACTGGTCTAGATCTTCATTTCCTACTCCCTTGAACACTGGTAGCTTTATCGCGCTTGCCATACTGCTTCATGGTGGTGGTA
The DNA here is from genome assembly GCA_000404065.3 of Pinus taeda. Taxonomy (NCBI): domain Eukaryota; kingdom Viridiplantae; phylum Streptophyta; class Pinopsida; order Pinales; family Pinaceae; genus Pinus; species Pinus taeda. The sequence continues at coordinate 86,955 of APFE030741845.1, forward strand.
GACATGGTATGGGTGAAGACAAGGGTGAAGACGGTGAAACTAGTGGTGGTGTTGGTGGGGGTGTTAGGAGTGGAATTATCTTCCTTATTAGATTGATCACACTTCTTGGTGAAACCTTTGCAATCTCTTCTTCACACCCTCGCAAAGGTGAAATCAAGGGATTAGTTTCTAGTTTCGTGCTACCCTCGTTTCTATAGATTCTTCCACTCCTTGTAGCCCCAAAAATTAATTTATTCGTATAACCCACTTTTCACACAATAGCATTTTAATCCAAGTGTTGAAATATTTAATGTACTTACCTTGCGGTCCCTTGAGGAAGCGTCATTCTGCCTCGCTATAGTTGATTGAAGTATCTACCAAAAATTCAGTGTTGAATCCTCCTATGATTTGATCAAGCCAATTATTGACAATGCACGCGACCTTATCTTTCGATGCTTCTAGTTTTCACACCAATACTAGAGTCCACGCAATAGGTTTATCGAGTTTGCACCTTCCTTGGCTATCTGCTATCTTCATGATCCACTCATACAACTCAATGGGGAAGGATGCAAAGAAAATTTCATGGATCTTTGTATACAAGTAGCAATCTAACCACTCTTCCTTTGATAGTCATGGGTTCCTATTTTCATGTGCCGCAAACTCGTGAATCTTTCTATCCAACCAATCTTCAATTCTTTTCATTCTCGAATTCTAGTGATACAACATTAGACATATTTATGCAGATCCCGGTCTCGACAATGGAACCATTTGTTGGCTTGTTGGGGCCTGACCCAGGTTCAGAGTTAATTAGCCAAAGAAATCCCTTTACAGCCCTTTCGACAATAGTCCACAGAGCGCAGACTGAGGTCTCACCTGAGGTAGCATGGGAGGGTGCTAGAATCAAGCTTCCACACCATTGAGATGTCTGAGAGGTATGACTGGTCCTTGGCTTGTTCCTACTCGCTGGTCACTTCGTGCACTTCTCGTTCCTTATGGCCTGATACACTCCCTTCACGCGGCTTGAACCAGGGGTTGTACCGCACTTTGTGCTATTACTCGAGATATTACATATCTTCGAGTGTTAATTAATTACCTTCACCTACTTTATTTTCTTAACTTATAATTAGAAATACAAAACATTCATACACGATGGCATAGTAAATAAACAATATACTTACAAATTATATCCAATCATGCATTAAACTAGGAAGAAATACATAGAATTATGACAACACTTCTCTTTATTGATTCTCCCAATAGTTACAGACTTGACCTACCCTGCACACTCAGATGTAGGGGTCTATGCACTTAGTTGCAGACTAGTAGTACACTCAGCTGCAGAGCCTTCTCCTACTCTACTACCCACAGACACACTTTACACTTTGACTTAATCACTTAGACTTCTCATGCTTCCCTTCTATTAGTTATTCTCTACACTGATAGCCTCACTCTACTTATACAATCTCATGGTCCATGGACCATGGGTAGGTCTATCCAACCAACATTTCATTACAAAAACTAGGGTGGAACAACCATGTGACTCTATTATACTTTTGTGCCTTGTGCCCATAATTCGCGGAACTTTTACAAAAAGATTCAGTTAAAACATGGGCTTTAAGCCCCAAAACATGCCTTGGGGTGATTCCATGCCCAACATAACTATTGTTAACTCAATTAACTCAGTTAATTCGACTTGTTGGTCTAGTAATAGAGTTGTGTGCAATTTGGTGTCTAAGATATAGATCTCCAGAGGTGTTATCTTTAGTGAAAGTTAGTTAGTTGACCTCTATTCTAGATTATAGTCAGTATAAATTTGGTTGAGTAGTTGTAACTATTTTTAACTCATTGAAATCTAAGTTAACTAGCCAATTAACTTTTAATAGCCCTAGTCATGCATGCAATTCAAATTTCCTACTCTTGTGGAGGAAAAGTGACAATTATAATTCTATTGTATACTATTTCATGTGTACTAAGTTTGTGCATGTAGGTGAGCTTATTCTCTTGGGATTTTTGCGAGGAAATTAGATATTTCCCTATTCATTAGGACCAATACTTGCACAAGGAAAGAGGAGGAAGTAGGAGTCCCATTTTGGCTAAGTATTGTCCAAAGAAGAGTAAGGAGGACATCAAAATTACAGTGAAGATTAAGATTCGATTATTGAAAAGATCATTGTAATTGATCATTGTTCTCATCTAATATAATACGAACAAAGGATGGGTTTTTCCTAGTTGGGTTCCTTAGTAAAAAATCCATGCATTGTGATTGAATGATTTCATGTGTTTCAATGTTCAATTTTCCTTTCGGAGAATTTAGTAGAAGAAATTTGATTTTATTGATTTTAGTGAGATTTGTTTAGCAGTTTAAAATTTCGAGTTATTTCTACAATATAAATTTTACTCCTTTATTTTCAGGGATGTTATTTGGTAGAACAACGTAGAGAATAATTCGATGAACTTATGGTAATACCCTATAATTCCCATGAAGAATTTGATTTTAGCTACATCTTAGAATTTCCTTGACCTTTTCAGGGTCGACCACAATTCCTTTCTTGGATATTACATGCCCCAAGTACTGAATCTAATCTTGATAAAACTCACACCTACAAAATTTGGCATATATTTGATGCTCACTAATTTTTATGCTATTATTCTTAAGTATTGTTCATACTCCTCTAGTGTCTTAGAGTAAACCAGAATATCATCAATGAAGATCAATACAAAATTCTCGAAGTAGTGACTAAAAATACTAGTCATTAAAGACATGGATCTAGTTGGGGAATTTGAGTCCAAAATGAAAAGAAACAAATTGAGAATGGCCAGATATAATTCTAAAAGTCCTCTTATGAATATCCTCATATTTAATTATTCTTTGTTGATAATGAGATCTCAAGTCTATCTTAGGGATATTTTTGGCTCCCCTTACATGATCAAACATATCCTCAATATTAGGTAACGGGTATTTATTTTTCATTCTCAACTTTTTCAATATGTAACCTAAGAGTACCATCCTTTTTCCTTATAAAAAGTACTATTTCTCCCCAAGTTGAGACACTTGGTCTAATATATCCCTTGTGTAACAATTTTTAGCATTGCATCTTTAGCTCAATCAACCCTGGAAAACTCATCCTATAAGGTGTGCTTGAAATCAATGTTTCCCCAATACCAATTCATAGGTAAAATCAATGTCAATTTTTTGGTGGAATCTTCAGAATTTTTTCTTCATAAACATCGTTGAATTCTCGCACTACTTCAAAGTAATCCAAGGTATTTTCTTTGTTTTCTTGAGTTAAATATTCCAATTGTATTGCAAAGAGTTTATAATCCTTCGTTGCACATATGTTTAAATACAAGGTTCATATCTATCATGCTGAGATTGGGTTGGGTATGCCTCTAATAGTTTTCTCTATTCTCTCATCACCAGTAGAATTAACAATATTTTCCAATAAGTTAATAACTTCTGAATGTTTTTCTTGCCCATCCATACCCACTAAAACAACATATTATCCTAAAGGTGGGATGTTCAACATAATTTTTTATTTAAAAAATTTAAATTAATATAAATTTCCTTAACCAAACTGGTAATATTCCTTTTAGTACCAATTGCTAGTTACACCAACTAAGACTTTTTATGTTTTTCCATTTTCAGCTTGCATTTGTCCACTATTTTTGGGCTAAAATAACTTAAAATAGCTCTTGGGTCTACTAGAATTGACACAACTTGGTTTATAATGTTACCTTATATTTCAGTCATAGTGGGTTGATGTTTAGCTCATCGATCCTCCATGGTTGCATTGATTCTGGGAATAATCCTAGCCATATTATTTATCATGGAAGCTTCTTGTACATTATGTAAATATTTCCTTGATTTAGCATTATACAAGAAAATTCAAAGTACATGAGGCTCTCCATAGCTCCAATGCTTTGAGGGTTATCTTTCCTTCTCATTGGCTCCTTTACAATTTAAATTAATTTGTTTTGATCCTACTTGTGGCTGGATTTTCTGCTAATTATTATTCCTATTGAAATTTTTGGCTTGATAATTTTCAACATAATTCTTAAATTAATAGGATTTGAACCATTCATTCGCTTTTTTAAATCTATCACTTTTATTATTCTTTCCAAGTTTTGAGTTATCATATTTTTTTTAGACTAAGGGTAACATTTCCTAGCCTTTCAAATAGTTTCATCCATTTTGTTGTTATTGGTATACTCAATCTCCTCATTGAAGGAAAGAGGTAAATAGTTGATAAATCACTGAATTTTTGCTTTCTACTTGTGAATGTATGGTACATATTGCAAGATATGGGTGAATTTAATGACCAATCCATCCATGGTAATATAACCAAGCTTTGTTTCATGGAACTAATTAGTTGTATCATCATAATTCCTATATATTGGAAATTTTCTTTTGAAGTAGTTTTAAAATACTCTAAACTCATATTATTTTCTTCTATATTTTGTATAATTCTAATTTCATCTCACTACAGGGATTCCTTACCTTACAGCTAGTAAGTGGAAAATATAGCTTTCTTATTACTAGGATATTCATATAGATGAAAATATTTGTTCATGCTTAACAACCATACCTCATCTACCTACTTTGATTTGCTGGAAAATATTAAAGGCCTAATTTTCTTAAATTATCCTTACAATTATATTTTCTATTTCTTAATCTCATTAGGTTTTATCAATGGAATTTTGGTTGAACTATGTTTAGCTCCTTCTTCATATAGTTCCTTTTAATTTTTAGGTTTGAGTGGTTCACTCTCGCTTATACTGTCATGATCCTTCGTTTTGAGGGATTCCTCTTTATCTCGATTATCTAAGATCTTTTTTACTCTTTTTTTTTTTTTTTTTAAATAGAACATTTTTTAAGTCTTTCCTAATCATAGCTTTCAACATTTTTTCATTATATGCTCTAATGTTTTATAGTTCCACTTTTGGACCCTTCACAATCTCTAACAACCCTGTTGTATGGGATTATGCCTCACCACCTAGTTGTAACCAATGTTCTTCTCCATCAGGAGGTCTTGAAGATCGTTTTCTCATTAATTTTATTTACTTTACTCCTTATTACATCAGACAAAACATTTATTCTATTAAATTATTATTGGAAATAATACTAGAGGGGATGGGGGGTGGTGAATCAGTATTAGTAACTTAACAATTTTTCATTGCCATAAACAGATTTGTATACGCTACTTATGTTAATGCAACTTGCGTATATATGCAACTATGTCTAGAGCAACTAGCGTATACCTTGTAAACTTATTATTTAGTTAGTTGATCCGTAATTTGTCTATCAGAACCATATAAGAAGTAATAGGTATAGCAAAAAAACACAGCAAATAATCACACACAAGAGCACAATATATAAGGTGGAAACCCAATGTGGATGAAAACCACATGCTGCAATTTGTCTCTATCTTATTTTAATAAGAAACTTCCTTTTACAATATTTCTGTATTGGTGCAATCTTATACTAGTACACAGGCTTCTACCTATAGAAGGCTACAACCTTCTCTCATTCTCCAGCTTCTCCTAGAAGGGAGATACAACCCCCTTAGCTCTTGTACTAGCTGATGTACTATTACATAGGTGTTGACCTTCAAAAGGCTACAACCTTCTCTTTTCTTCCAGGGACCATGTTTCATAAATTTTTAGACTAGATCCATCAATAATATCAATCAAACATCAAATACATCTACATCAATCAATGTCCTTTGCACCAACCAAAATTGAAACAAACAATCACTTTTTGAGAGTTGTAACCAAAACACAATAATAGTAACTAGAACCCAATGCAGAACCCAGAACACTACAATAGCAAACAGAAGTAGCTAAAACATATTTTATGAGACATACGCTACTTCAATGTCTCAAACCCACATTCATACACTATTATCTGAATGCAAACCTATGTATACGCCATTTTGAAATGCCAAACCAGCATGTATACATGCCTCTACTATACTAAACCTCTGTACAGATCTATAAAAGTTGATTTTACCTTTACAACTATTCAGACATCACTTATACCCAGATCATTAGATTTACAGATTACAACATGCACTAATAAAAGATCAAAACCACACAAAGATACTTCTCTTCAAGCCTAAATATCTTGACCCATCAATAGAACTGTATCCTTCTTCAAGTGCTCAGGTTCCTCCTTGATTCAGGTCTAGCATAACCCAATGACCAGTAGTCTAGATCTTGCTTTTCATTAGATATTCAATGCTTGAGTGCATTTGCCTAATGATTTCCTGCTCCTTTTATATTCTTAGGCCTTACTCAATACCATGATCCAAAACCACTTAGAAGTAATACCTAAGACCAAATACCTGGGGTCAACACTTCAATCAAGATACCTTGGATCAATACCACGGGTCAAAATATGAGGGACGAAATACCACGAACCAAATACCATGGACCAAAACCAAGTTTTTCAACATCTATACGATTTTCCTTGCGTGAAAGTTCGTGTATACACATACACGCTTTTTTGTCTGCTAGCCCGTGTGTATACGCAGCTTGGTCAAGGGGAACCTCTGTATACTTCTTTTTCTTTCATTCTATGAGCCTGAACTATGAACTGTCATTTGAGTGAGTTGCCATCAAGGACAACACCTGTGTCATAGTGCTAAACTTGTGTCATAATCCCAACAGTCTCCCCCATTGGACTTGATGGAAGCCCCAAGTCATTCTCCCCCTTTGTCGTCAAGGGAAAAGGGTTATGCTCCCCCTGTGTACATGTTGAATTCTCTAATATGATAAAGTGTGCCGATCATGCTCCCCCTGACTGTAAGCAAGACCTACAAAAATATCTTCTATAAGAAGAACATGACTTTGTACATCATAAATGACCTTCCTATCACTAAAGACTCATACATACATCCATCTCCCAACCAAGTGAGGATATACCAAGATTGAATCATCCATCCAACCAAGTGGGGATATACCAAATGTTTATACATGATAAAACAAGAACATTACATCATCCATCGCAGGCATAGTGGGGAAAAAAATAGGTCATTACATGACCTTGATAATGAAAGATATACATGACATAGAGACAAGATATCTAAAATTAGAAACTATCATTAGAAACATTTGTCAATCACCATCTAGACCAACAACCATCATCTCCCTCTGTTCTTGAATAAAAAACAACTGTGAAATTATACCAAGATCTTCTAAGATAATGCCAAAAATGCATTATTAGAAGTATATGCTCCCCATGATCCTGTGCCAGATGATCGCTGTCATACCCATATCAGACTCTTTTCATCCTGAGTCTGGCCCACTGATATTCTTCAAACCACCATATACATGGCTGTATCTACAACAACCAGTGTATGTATGCGGATACGCTTCATGAAACTCGCGTACAACCATTATTCTCGGAAACAGATGAGTGTCAACAATAAGATGATGCATCAACTACTCCCAGCTTTTGTCTGAGATATTCAAATGTCTCTCTAGGTAGTGGGTTGGTGAATATATCAGCAGCTTGTTCCTTGGATGGAACATACTCCAATTTGACCTTTTGTTCAAGTAGTTGTTCTCGAAGAAAATGATATTTGACAGGTATGTGCTTGGTCTTGGAATGCATGATTGTATTCTTTGAAATACCGATTGCACTTGTATTATCACATAGAATGGAGATGGGTGGAGTACATGTGATCTAAATGTATTGCAGTGTTTGCATCATCTCAAGGAGTTGTGTGCAACAAGATGCAATAGCCACATATTTTGCTTTAGCTATAGATAATGCAATTGAACTTTGTGTCTCGCTGAACCAAGACACCAATCTGGAAGCCATATATAATGCACCACCACTAGTGTTCTTGCTGTCATCCACGCTTCCTGCCCAATCTGCATCTCTATGGCATATATGTATCTTTGTGATATCATAAACCAACGTTTGTGTCCCTTGAAGATATTTAAAAAGCATTTTGACTGCTTGAAGGTGTGCTTCCTTTGGATTTGCTTGGAATATTCCAACTATTTCCATTGCATGCATGATGTCTGATTGGGTACCTGTTAGATAGAGCAAACTACCAATCATGGTTCTGTAGGTTGGTTGATGTACTACTAATGATTCATCATTTGCACTGAGGCTATATCCTATTACCATAGGAGTACATACTAGTTTAGAATCTCCCATTCCATATTTCTTCAAGATCTGCTTGAGGTACTTGGTTTATGATAGAAAAATACCATCTTTCTTTTGTTGAACTTGTAAACCAAGAAAATATGTGAGCTCACCAAGAAGGGACATTTCAAATTCTTTTTGCGTCACCAAAGCAATGTTTTGACTCATGGCTTCTTCATTACTCCCAAAAATGATATCATGAACATACACAACAAGTATTAGCAATTTATCATTGTCAATATTTATATATAGATTGCTATCAGTTGATCCTTTTGAAAAACCTTGTTAATGAAGGTATTTGTCAAGACGATAATAGTAGGCCCTTGGAGCTTGTTTTAGAGCATAGAGAGCCTTTCTGAGTCTGCATACAAGTTTTGGATCATTTCCAAGGATGAATCTGTCTGGTTGCTCAATATATAATTCTTCTTCTAGATCTCCAGTAAGAAAGGTAGATTTCACATCCATTTGATATACTTTGAACTTTTGAAAGCTAGAAAGATCAAGTAACATTATTATGGATTCAAGACTGGCAATAGGTGCATAATTTTCTTCAATGTCTATACCTTCTTGTTGAGCGTACCCTCTACAAACAAGCTTGGTCTTGTTTCGAATAACCTCTCCATTTTTATTCAACTTGTTTTTGAATATCCATTTGTTTCCTATGACATTCTTATCATTAGGTCTAGGAACTAATTCCCAAGTATTATTCTTTTCAAATTTCTCAAGCTCTTCATTCATGGCCTTGACCCAACATTCATCTTTTGATGCTTCATGTACATTTTGTTGTTTGATGGAAGAAATCAATGCTAGATAGCTTGAAGTTTCTATAATAGTTCTTCTTGTTTGCACACCTGCCTCTTTTTTTCCAAAAATTTGAGTCTCCAGATGATTTTTCTGAACATATCTGGATGGAGTCTTTTCTTTTGTTGTTATCTACTCTTCTGGTGCTTCATTGGTTTCTTCTTGGGCAACATTAGTCTAATTTGATGTGGAATGATAATCCTCATCATCTTCCTACTCTTCAGTTTTTACTTGCTTTGGATTTTCACTTGTTTCAGCAACCACAACATCGATACTTTCAACATTTTTTCCTAGTCTTTTATTGTAACACTTGTATCCTTTACTTCAGGAAGAGTAACTAAGGAGAATGACTTCATCTGCTTTAGGTTCAAACTTGCCAAGTTTTTCATCAATCCTTTTGATGTAACATTTGATTCCAAAAGCTTTGAAGTATTTTACAGTAGGAGTCTTACCATACCAAAGTTCATGAGGATTTTAACTTCTATTTACCCGAATATTTGTTTTGTTGAGAATAGTGATAACAGCAAATGTAGCTTCACCCTAGAAGGCTACAGGAGTTCCAGACTCATTTAGAAATTTGTTGAAAAGTTCTATTCACCCTTTCTACCACTCCATTTTGATGAGGTGTCATTGTGGTAGAGAATTCCCTTCTTATTCCATGTTCTTCATAGAACTTGAAGAATTTGTTCGAGGTAAATTCTCCTCCTCAATCAGACTTGAGGAATTTGATTTTGCAATTTGATTCATTTTCAACCGAAGCTTTGGATGCTTTGAACTTTTAAAATGGTTTGTCTTTATTCTTTAGAAGTCCTATCCAACACATTCTGGAAAATTCGTCAATGAACAATATAAAGTATTCTTCTCCATGAGGTGACTTTTTCATTAATGGACCACATAAATCAGTATGGACAAGTTCAAGCGGCTTACTAGCTGATCGTTCCTTCTCAAGGAAATGTGTTCTGGTTTGCTTACCAAATTGACATGATTTCCATATTGTATGTTCTGGAATTCTGATGTCAGGAAGATCGTGAACAGCCTAGAATTTGCATGCTTTCCTTATCTGAGGGAAGCTTAGACGCCCCAATATTTTGTGCCATAGGTAGTGTGCATTGTTTTGCTTAGATAGCATTGTTGATGTCCTCCCTTGAGTATGTATAAATTATTTTGAGTTCTTATGCCTTTGATCATTGTTTCTCCTGTATCAAGCTCACGAACAACACATCCATTTGATCAAAATAATACTTCATTTCTTGATCACACATTTGACTAACACTCAAAAGATTATGATTTAAACCATCAACATACATAACATTCCCAGTTGTGACCTTTTCTTTTTAGAGAACATAGCCTTTACCTTTTATGACTGCAGGGGTGTCATTTCCAAATGAGACCTTCCTTTCCTTTTCTAAGGCACTATATGAATGAAGTTTTTCTTTATCACCTGTCATGTGTTTCAAGCATCCACTATTGATGTACCATTGATTTTCTTGTCCTTCTTCATATAAGGCTATACCACATCTTTCAGTTTGCGGTTCTTTCTTTTTCCATGTTTTGGGATCGAATGAATCTTGCTCCTTCTAAGATGTTTGCTGAAATTTACTTTTGCATTGAGAGTCTTCATGATAGAAGTTGTTACAGATAGAGCATTCTATTTCATTTTCAAGAGGAAAAAAGTTATCATAGTTCCATTTCATGATCCCAGTCACATTCCTTTGATTTTGTACTTCTCTAGTCATGATGGTCTTGTAAGCAACACATCGAGCAGCTTTGTGTCCAAAGTTATGACATGAAAAACATTGGCCATTAAATAAATTCCTACGATTATCGAATCTACTGACTTGATCATTGTCGTTTCCATTCATATTCATTCTTGAAGCAAAGTGAGAATGATTTACTTGTGGTTTGTTGTAGCTTCTGTTCATCCTTGAAGTAGATTGAACTTGATTTACCTGGTCATCTTCTTTAAGCCTCTGCTGACAATTGTCAAATTATTCATTTCCCCTTGATGCATTAAGATAGCATTTGGAGGTTGATGGCTTCTATGCTTGAGATGGTTCTTTAGTATATCCAAGACCTGTCTTTAATAGAGGAAAATGCTACACTTTGATAATTTCATCTAAAGTTTCTGATCCTTTAGCAAACTTTATATTGGGAGCTTTTGTTTTCTCAATTTCTTTTCTTAGACCCACAATTTCACATTCTAACTTTTCACTGTGTTTCTCCCTTTTAGCAAGTTGGAAAGTATCTATAATCATACTCTTTTCTTCTAAACAGATTTTAAATTTAGAAATTTCTTCATAGAGACCATCTTCATCTAAAACATCCAAGAAATGATCATCTTCAGAAGCCATCAGAAGTCTATAATCATTATTATTTTTATCATCATCACTATTTGATAAACTATCACTATCTTCATGCATATAGTATCTCTTCTTATTTACACTTTTCTTTCTATTTCACTTTTTTGATTCTTTACCTTTATCGATCTTATCTTTGTGGGGGAATTTGGCAGCATAATGACCTACTCTTCCACAAGCAAAACATTTGAAAGGCATTTTACCTCTAAATCTTCCAGAACCTTGTTGAAGGTTCTTGACAAAGTTTGATTCTTCCTCTCCTTCTGACGTGTGTCTAGACTCATTCAGTTCTCCTTTTCGTGAAGCTTTGAATGCATCCTCTCTCATATCTTATGGACCCCATTTTCTCATTTTGAAAGCAGTTCAGATTCTATGCAACTATGATATAGTAATACTCTGAAGATCTTGGTTTTGTTCTATGGCAGAAACTTTTGATTCAAACTCAGAAGACAAGGATCTTAGAACCTTTTCAACTAAAGTGACTTCTTTTATCTCTTCACCCAAATTTTGCATGCAATTAACAATCTCATCTATAACTAACAAATAATTAGCTACACTTTCATCATTGTGCATTCTCAGAGTTTCATATTGAATTCTAAGATATTGTAGTTCTGCAAGTTTTACCTGATCATCTCCTTCATATCTTAGAATGATCTTGTCCCATATTTCTTTGATGGTTTTGAGCTACACAACCTTGACGAATTATGATTGTGACAAACTCCCCAATAGAGTATTGATACCCTTTGCATTTGTTTCATACTGTTTTTTACCTGTCGTATCTGTAGGAGTTGCTGATGGTAATGCGTGTCTTCCTTCCATGATATCCCAAACTTCTCTTCCAAGAGATTGAAGATAGGTTGTCATTCTTACCTTCCAATAGATGAAGCTACTCCTATCAAAGATTGGTGGCCTGATGGATGCCTCTCTTTCATAGTTACTCATGATGATAGATCTTCCTTCAAGTGATCAAGCTTCTTTTGAAGGACTTGCTCTGATTCCAATTGTTGGAAATAATACTTGGGGGGGTGAATCAGTGTTAGAAACTTAACAATATTTAATTTCCATAAATAGATTTGTATACGCTACTTCTATTAATTCAACTTGGGTATATACGCAACTGTGTTTAGAGCAACCAACGTATACCTTGTAAACCTATTATTTAGTCAGTTGATTTTTAATCTGTGTATCAGAACCATATAAGCAGTAACATGTATAGTAAAAAATAGAGCATACAACCACACACAAGAACACAAGATATAAGGTGGAAACCCAATGTGGGTGAAAACCACCTGCTACAATTTCTCTCTATCTTCCTTTAATAATAAACTTCTTTTTACAATATTTTTGTACTGGTGCAGTCGTATAACAATACATAGGCTTCTACCTACAAAAGGCTACAACATTCTCTCATTCTCTAGCTTCTCTTGGAAGGGAGCTGCAACCCCCTTAGCTCTTGTACTAGCTAATGTACTAGTATGTAGGTGCTAACCTACAGAGGGCTACAACCTTCTCTTTTCTTCCGGGGACAATGTTTCATAAATTTTCAGACTGGATCCATCAATAACATCAATCAAACATCAAATAAATCTACATCAATCAATCTCCTTTGCACCAACCAAAACTGAATCAAACAATCACTTTTTTGAAAGCTATAACCAAAACATAGTAACAGTAACCAGAACCTAATGCAGAACCTAGAGCGATACAACATCAAATAGAAGTAGTTAAAACATATTTTCTGAGATGTATGCTACTTCAATGTGTTGAACCTGCATTCATACACTGTTATCTGAAGGCATACCTGTGTATATGCCATTTTGAAATACCGAACTAGCGTGTATATGCACCTTTGCTATACTGAACCTACGTACATATCTATAAAAGATGATTTAACCTTTACAACTATTCAGACATCAGTTATACCTAGATGATTAGATTTACAGATTACGACATGCACCAATAAAAGATCAAAACCACACAAAGATACTTCTCTTCAAGCCTAAAGATCTTGATCCATCAATAGAACTTTATCCTTTGTCAAGCGCTCAGGTTCCTCCTTGATTCAGATCCAGCATAACCCAATGACCAGTAGGCTAGATCTTTCTCTTCATTAGATATTCAATGCTTGAGTGCATTTGCCTAATGATTTCCTTCTACTTTTATAGTCTTAGGCCTTACTCAATACCATGGTCCAAAACCACTTAGAAGTAATACCTAGGACCAAATACCTGGGGTCAACACTTCGGTCAAGATACCTTGGATCAATACCATATGTCAAAATACCAAGGACCAAATACCATAGACCAAAACCAAGTTTTTCAACATGTATGCGTTTTTCCTTACATGAAAGTGTGTGTATACACATATGCGCCTTTTTGTCTACTAGCTCGTGTGTATACACAACTTGGTCAAGGGGATCCTGCGTATACTTCTTTTTCTTTCATTATGTGAGCCTGAACTATGATCTATCATCTAAGTGAGTTTCCATCAAGGACAACACCTGTGTCATAGCGCAAAACCTGTGTCACAATGCCAAAAATTATAACTATGATCTAGCTCATAGGCCTTATTATTGTAATATATAGCTTTAATAACACATATAATGTACCTCTGAATTTAAACATATCTTTTTCTTTTATTTTATTGTTGCTTCTATTTAATTGAATATTATAATTAGTAAATCTTTATCTGAAGAAAGGGTTCCAATTCCATGATTATATGGAGATGTTACTCCCATGTGTATGTCCTTAAGTTTGTCTTCAATCAATAATATGGTATAGAGGCAATTTTTTTATGATGATTTATTTACTTTCAGTTTCAAGAGATCATTTATATGAGAATAATTAAGATTTTATCCCTTAAATTTTGTTCCACAATTACTTAAACAATCCTTTTCTATTCATTATGTCTCCATCTTTTTTATGTAAAATTTTCATTGTAAATAAAAATATTCTACACTCGAACTCGACACATGTAATTATTGACTATGCTTATAGCTCATTCCATCGTGGTTCATTTATATTACTTGAAATATTTATCATAATTTAAAGTCTCACTATATCTGTGTTTTTTAATAAATAATAAGCCATTGACTGATTCCCATGCCTGTGATACACATTGTTCCTATAATCATGTCAATCCCCACACCACTTGTTATGTATGTACACCACATATCTAATGCATCCATGTCATGGGGTCACATATGGCTCGTCAATATGTTTCAATATAATTGTAGAGTGATGGTGGCTTGGTCGATCAATCGATTGGGATGACTACCCTCTCGAACATTTCATTTAATGTTGGCTCTTTCACTAGGGTTTGCAAGACTTGTGGCATTCGTCTAGAGTTAAGATCTATAGTTTATTTTCCTAGTAAATAAAGGAATTTTGTTTTCACAGATAATTTGGCTTCAAACACACACGTTAGTAGCTCCTAGAATGACATATGGAAGGTAAAATTCATGTTCTCTTCTGATGATCAATTTGTTAACCATTTTTCTAAGGGTTGTATCCAAGTTAAACATAAATTAGGCATCAGATATTAGAATAACTATTAGTGTATATAAGTCACGAGTGATCAAATGTACTCTTTCAATATGGTTGATAGGGTCATAGGTCAAATTGTTATATATTCAAATAAATTTTCAAATAAAATTTGATCATTGGCCAGTCTAGGTCATTACTACTCTCTCCATTCTCAAGGTCAATAAATTCCTTTATGGTCTCATCATCACTCCTTATGATGGGTCACAAAAAGGGTGTCCTAGTGATCATGTTGGTCATCATTTCATGGTCATTCATACTGCAAAGGTCTAAAGGTCCAAATCATGGTATTATATGTCCATTTGTTGTCCTTATTAGGTCATATTATCAAAGAGTCATATAGGGGTCATGTCATCACCTCATGTCACCATTATGGGAGAAGTAATTAGGGAATGTGTTCAAAGATTTTTCTAAGGTACATTTCTCACCTCAGTGAGGTGTAACCTTACCCAATAAAGTTATAAATCTAGAAGTATACTACCATATTACATCATTTCTCAATAAGCCTATGTGATGTCAAACCACTACCGAAGATAATATCGACTTTTCCAACCTATATAGAGACCATCCAAGATTTAAAACATATCATTTTCTATTCCTTAATCTCCCATATACCACTAAACTCCATGTCAACATCTAGAGACTTCATCTTTCCATCAGCAAACCCTAGTTTGTTAGCACATTGTGTTTCTTCTTGAGAACGCTATGCTTTTGCTAGCTTATTGTGTTTTTTACGTTTGGAGGTGAAAGGAGAAAGAAAAGAGTTCAATAAGCTTTCAAACAAGTTCAAGAGGCTCTAATAAAGTAAGTGTGACCTCTCATCATCTCTCCTTCAATGGATTTCATCAGCAAATAGTGAAATCCTTCTCTTAGGGTTTTCGTTGCATTCTTGGGTTCTCCTGATCCTTGCATCATTTCAGCGAAGGAAACAACAGTTTCCTTATTTCAAAACCCTCAATAATACTTCATACAGCCCCCTCACCCCCCCCCCCCCACCAATTCTTTCCCATAGTCACTTCCTTTCATCTCCCTTATTTTCCAACAAACCCTAGTCTACGCTACGGTTCTAGAAAATTCCTAGCTTAGGAAAATGTTTTGGTGTTTTTTTCCACCTTTCCGTCACTCTTTTCTAGACATTCCACATCCCTACACTCCCTAATATCTCTCCCTATTGCCTATAATTTTCCCATAAATTTACTTAATTCCTATCCCCTACATTCCCTTTCCTCCGCACAACTATCTGTTATAGAAATTTTTGGGCACTGCAACCCCAGTCATAAATGTCCATAAACTGAGGGCTCCTAAGTCCCTAAAAGTGTTGCTTCACTACCTAAAGAAATAAGGTCAGTTGATTACATCATCTCCCAGAAGTTCTCCACTAAAACATGCTCAGAAATGGTCAAAACTGGACCATATTGAATACCTAGTGCAGAGGGTGTGATGCATATCACCTTCCCAATGTAAATTGTACGATGCATATTGAATGGCCACTCTATAGGGTGCAATGGGTGAGAATGGACAAATGGCAGAGACAGTTTGCGAGGTGGAAGATCATGGAATCTTCCAGAAACTTCCCCCTGACACTTGCCTCTCTGTTTTCAACCAGGTATCAGTAAGAGATCATCAGTCTCCAAGTGGAATCAAGAACTATCAGACAGAGGACACGAATCAAAAGCCTATAAGATGACTCACCCCTACAATCATCTATATATGGATCCCTCATCACCGAGATCCAGAGGTTGGAATCTTGTATCTTGTAGAGAAGTATTGTTGGTTTTCTGGTGAAACTTCATAGTGTTGGGTGATCTAAGCTTTACTTGAGGTGAAGAAGGGCTTTCTTGCTGGAGGATGATGCCGGGTCAGAATAATTGGTTGTAATCCTCTTGCTATTCTTGATATTAATAAAGTTATTCAAGTTTTCTTCCATATTCTTGTATGTCTGATTATATATGCATTTGTATGGTTAATACATATCCGGTCATGTGTTATTTATGAATATAGATCTCTGTTCTTCGATAGTAGTATGTTGTTTTGATTCCACAGGTGCTCTTTGAAGCTGGGCAGACGAAGAAGAAGCGGCAAAGATCTATGAAGAAGTAGAGGAATCAAGTAAGGAACCAAGCACAAGACTAAGGTTGTTGTCCTTTGTTCCACTCTTATCTATTTTCATAAAGGAAAACGAAAGTAGTCTTTACTTGTTTGTTTCTAAGATAGCTACCAGTCTTAGTCGGAATAGCAGCTCCGAGTGGACATTATTCCTGGTAACAGATAGGCAGTGTAGGACAGTACTATGTTGTTGGAAGAATCCCTCACAGTTCTCACTTCCTTATAGGAGGACCCCACCATACAGTGCCTGGAAGTAAAAGTATGGGAGCTCCAAGTGTAGTATGACAATGTGTGTGGAACAATGCAGACAATTGTCCTGACCCAGTGGTTGGCGAAGCTACAACAAGTGAAGGCATTGAAGGAATAGGTGTATGTCGCGCGACAGAAAGAGGCAGTACTTAAAGCGTGCGTCCAACCGTGGATTGATGAGGCCTTTTGCATCACTGTCGATATCGAAGGAAAGCTCACACAAATGATGGTGATGCATGCCTTAAGACAGGGATCTACTCTTGACAGCAATCATTCAGAAGAAAGATTGGAGCAGATCCAACAGACGACAGAACAGTGCGTTGCGACCTTCGCACAACACAGGCACAGTTGGAGGGGCTCCATGCCAAGATCACCACACCAACAGAGTGACTCGGGATGAGTCACGATGATTGTGTTGGGGGTCTGTTGGGCATGGGATCCCCTGCAGTAGGTTTTGGGTCTCAAAGCCCAAGTTTTGGTCAAATATGGTGTAGAACTCCGTGAAGTACGGGGGCGAAGCACGAAGTTTACAATCAAGTCATAAGGTTGTCCGCCCTAAAATATTGTAATTTAATGTAAAGTTGTGTCAGCCTACCCATGGTCCATGGACCATGGGATTATATAAGTAGAGTGAGGCTCTAAGTGTAAAGATAGTTTTTGAGAAAAGGATAAATAAAATAGTGAAGGCATGGTTAGAGCCTAGAGTGGAATCTGAAGTGTACTGGGTCGTAGTGGTAGGAAGAGGCTCTGCAGTTGCACAGAGGCCTAGTAGAGTCCGCAACTGAGTGCACAGACCCCTGTAGCTGAGTGCATAGGGCAGAGTCAGGTCTGTACTTGGGATTGAAATATAATAAAGAGAAGTTTATTCTAGGCATCTGTTTTGGAATCTTTATGTTGATGTCATTCATTGCTTTTACTCTGTTTATTTATTGCGTGCACTTGATGAATACTCATATGAATACTCTAAGTAATTAGCTAACAGAGACTAATTAAGGAAGACTTGGGTAAATAACAAGGGTCGCACTATGGCTAGACCTGTGAAAATACAGAGTCATAGGGCATGGGGTGCCCGCAGGTGCACGTAGCACAGTAAGTACAGAGGGTGGGACAGCGTTCCAATCACCTAATATTAAACATCTCTAGGGTGTAGAAACCTAGTTCTAGCACCCTCCCATACTGCTTCGGGTGAGACCTCAGTTTGTGCTCTGCAGACTATTGTCGAAAGGGCCAATAGTACCAGGATTTGCTTGGCTAAATCACTTCCGAACCTGGGTCAGTCCCCACTAAGCCAAAAAGAGACATCCTATCCAACTTATGCTGTGGAAATTCAGGAAATCAACCTGAGATCTGGGGGAGTAATTCTAGACAACCAACCTCTACCTCCACCTAGGGAGGTTAAGGAAGAAAGAGAGGAAATCATTCTTAAAGTAAATCCACCACCCTTTCTTGAGAGATTAACCCAACCGCTCCAACCTACCCCAAAAGAGACTGAACTTCTGGGAGAATTAAAAAAACCTATGTGTCAAAATTCCACTTCTCCAAGCTATTAAAGATGTACCTATTTACAACAAGTTGATTAAGGAGAAGTGCTTCAAGCATCCAGGGAGGTGAAGAAGAGATGCCCCTACCATTAATGTCATTGGATAATTGTCCGACTTAATGCTGGGGTAGGTAATCTATCCAAAATATTTGGACCCTAGAAGCCTTGTAGTAGATGTGCACATCAATGGCACCATTGTCCCACACACTTTGATCGATCTTGGGGCTACCATTAATGTGATGACCAAGGACACCATGCTCAAGCTCAACCTCCAAGGTTCATTGAGAAATACCATAACAGTTCTACAACTTGCAGACCGCTCCACAGTGACCCCTGATGGGATGGTGGATGATGTGATGGTCTCTATTGATTCTTGGGAATACTCTACAGATTTCCTATTTCTCCAACCTAATGCTAAGCTTATTGGCTACCCTCTCATCCTTGGGAGGCCCTGGTTAGCCACCGCCGATGCTTACATTAGCTGTAGAGCTGGAAATATCACCATAAAGGATGGACATATGTCCAAGCAATTAGTCCTATACCCTCCTATTCAGCCATCTCTAGAACATGACTTACCTTTGTGGCTGGAAGCAATGCTTTAAAACTTTGACTCCAACGTTGAATCGGCCAAAGGTCGACTCCGACTCTAACTCCGACTCGGTATCGACTCGACCGACTCGATTTCAATGACTCGGTAATTGTAAAAAATACATTAAATATATATTTTTTTTATAAAAAAACATAATTTTAAATATTTTCATTCATGTTTCCAAACACACATCATTAGAATATAGATAGAAGACAACATATGGTCAAAGTAGGCTCATGAATATATCCATTATATCAAATTGGCATCCAGTGCACTTTCTAATACATACATGATCATGATATAGAGATCAAAACAAAAGCACATAACCAAGGAGGCTAGAAATGGCCTCTACAACAAAAGTAAACTGTGACTAGTACTATTGGCTACTGCTGGAGGAGCCGAGATCATGTGGATCAATCTCTGGATCATCATCAAAGTTAGACATAGGGCCCCATGGCTCCTCATCATCATCATATCCAATTGCAATTATAGAAGTGGTAGCACTAGCAGGCTGTGCAGGAGTTGCAAGCTGAGATAGATGAGATGTGCGCTTCTGTTGTGGCTCCACAGAAGAAGCGCCTGCAACTGGAGGACTTGGGGCTAGCCCTGTGGCTAGTAGAAGTTGATCAGGATCTACATTCAACTGAACGTTATGTTCGAGTGTTGTCTCCACCTATAAATCCAAATCAAGATCCTCAACATAATCATACTCTGCTGGATGACTCTCCATACCCAATCTAATGTTGGATCAAAGACGTCCAACACAATGGGATCTCAATCAGGTCTTTTGTTTAGCAATTGGTTGCATCTGAGCCAGAGGTTGTATTGGACATAGACTAGGTCATTTAACTAATTTTGATCCAAATAGTTTCTCTTCTTTGTGTGAATCCTCTTGAAGACAGACCAATTGCACTCACACCCAGTAGCACTGCAAGTTTTACTCAAAATACAAATTGCAAACCTCTACAATTCAGGACAATGGCTACGAAAAGCCTCCCACCATTGTTCTGTAGAAAACATAGGAGTGTAATGAGTTAGCTAAAAAAAATTACAAATTATATCCAACTTTCAAATTATAAATGATGTAACGAAATAAGTATTAAGAATTTGAAAATTGAAATCTTTGCTTATGTTATCACAAAATCACTCTCTGAAGGGGATGCTAATCAAATAGACTCTATGTAACTATTTCAGACCAATCTTTGGACTAAGGATTAGCCTCCCTAGCCCGAGAGGGCTCTCTCTAAAAAACTATTGATTTTGTTTGTTGATAAGAGGGTTAACTCTTGACAAGTAAATTAAATAAACAGGCTGGCTGGACAGACATTACAAATAATTCCATTGGGCTTATGGAGTTGATTCTATTCAATAAAATATAACACTGTTCATGCATAGAAGTCAGGGCAGCAATGTTTAAATACTCAAAACATCATACCATAGAAACCTCAGTTTACAAATACACACAGGAAGTCAGAGCAACATAAGTGAATTATGAGAGATTGTGTATTTATACAACTGTAAAAAGCATTAAAGATGAGACAAAACCACATATCTTGAGCATTTCAAACACTGTAAGAATCCTGAGAAGATAAACAACAAATCATATTACCAAATTGAGTTTTACACAAGCCAAAGCAATACTTTGTTTCTAAAAATGTCCAACCCTGATTACATAGAAGTTTCAGCTATATATAGAAAACAAGAGTCTAACTACTTGGAGCTTCCTCCTCCAGCATGAGGGGAGCTCGATGACTGCCATTAACTATCCCTATCTATTTTAACAGACTCATTAAATACACTAAGTGTTGAGCTGTAATTACAAAGGGTCCTAATCAAACTAAAACTCTAACTTCATTCTCCTCGTAACATGATTCTTTTCTTGATCTTTGACAGCTGTCTGCTTTTGGTTAGGCTGAGATGACTGAGCTACAGGTGCAAAGAACAGGCTGACTTTGGATTCCTGAAGGCGCTGATGGATCATTTATCACTAGGATCAAAACCCCTGTTTTTCCGGTCCCTGTCTCCTACCATCCTTCGAAAACTAAGCAACATGACCCAGTTCTTTAATACCCCAAAATTTATGAGCATCACCATATTTCAGATGCGTTGGAAGCTTCGTTGATAGCCATGTGTATAAACCAAGACAATACTCCTCGTATGCCATTTTTGCTAAACCCTAATTGGTCATAAAGTACCTTTACAAAAGTTTAACTTGAGACAAAAATTTTACCTTTACAAAAAGGCACACTTGTCATCCTCTGAAAAGCTAGGATAGCCTTAAGTGATATCCCTTATGTTTCTTAGGCGTTTCCTTCAAAAATCTACTGACCTCACCATTAAACTGCTCATTTTTCTCATAAAACAACACCTACAGCAGTTTCGTAGCGCGCTACGAAA